>PVLC010002646.1:0-110757 GCA_004027655.1 Graphiurus murinus | reverse complement strand
TGGCGCACGCTTGTAATCCCAGCATTCGGGAGGCTGAGACCGGAGGATCCGGGTTCGCGGCCAGCCTCAGCTACCTAGTGAGGCACTCCGCAACTTAGTGAGACTCGGTTTCAAAATAAAGAATAAAAAATAGGGCTGGGGGCGTAGCTCGGAGGTAGAATGCCCCTGAGTTCAATCCCCAGTACCGCAAAAAAATAAATAAATAAATAAATAAATAAATAATTGCTTACTCTGGACACATGATAAACTGTCCCCCATGAAACAAAGAAGAAAAACCAATGCAGATTAGGAAATTAAACAGAGAAAATGAATTTAATGTCACCGTTTTTTTTTTTTTTTCTTTTTTTGTGGTACTGGGGATGGAACCCGGTGTCACCATTTTTTAAAGCTCTGGATTGCCCATCCAGGAGAGATATTCCAGGGTACCACCAGTTAAGAGAGGCCATGATACAATAAAGATTAAGAGTGTGACACGGTGGCCTCTCGAGGCCCTTCTAATTCCAGGAATCTCTGATTCAAGTATCTCGTTCATCTTTCCCTTTACTAGTAGGGAGTAAAGGTCCTTGGCAGGTCTCACTTAGATTGGCAATATCTCCTTCTGCTTTCTACTCTTTTCTTGCCTTAGTTTTTTTCCTGGTCATATTTCCTCTTTCATATCAAGCTTCAATATCTTTTTTTTTTCCCTCACCCATCCAGTGTTGTTATTGCTTTTATATCATCCAAAAGGCAGCTTTTATTCAGAACCTGGTTTCTTAACCAGGTTCTAGTGGCTTTCCGTTGTTACACACCAAAGTGATCCTGACTACGACCTCCAGACTATGTGCTACTTAGGATCACAGACTCCATTCCACCATGCTAGGCAAGATTCTTTGTATAAGGTGTATTTTCACCCGTGTTTTTTCTCTTTACCTGGAAGGTACTCCAGAAACTAAAATTTAAAAAAAAATTACACACAAAAATCTTATTCTCTTATGACACAAATTAGTGGTCATGTTCTATCAGCCTCTGGATGAACTCATGTAGTGTTTATTGTCTTGACATGAGTTGGTCCCTCATCTATATTTTGCATTGATACGTATCTCACTCAGAGCATTACAGAGCTCTTAGCACTCAGTAAACATTCCCCCGTTAATGATCTGCCTTGCTCCCTGATGTCATGGGCTAGATGAAGCTCACTTTTAAATAGAAAGATGAGCCCAGGGACTAGCTTCTGTCTTAGCCATCACTCCCCGCCCTCCTCCTCTTCTTCTGCTACACTGCCAGGAAAGAGATTCATTTATCCTTTAAATGTATTAGTATCTAAAGCAAAACACCCTTTTTTTCTGGCTCACTTTTTACACAGATAGCCATTAGCAGACATTTTATAACATGTGGTTGTTTGAACACCACGATGGTGAGGAATTGCTCATTGAAAGCAGAATGCTATGAGAAAAGCAAATGTCGAGTTTTAAGGCCATGTACTGGCCTTGTCATAGAAAAACGGTGGCTTTTGGCATTTTCCACTTCTCAGGTTGTGTGGGGTGGGTGGAAGTGTGAGCCAGTGTGTGTGTGTGTGTGTGTGTGTGTGTGTGTGTGTGTGTGTGTGTGTGTGTGTGTGTGTCCCCTCTCTAACACAGCAGTTTGTGGTACAAAGATAGTGGAAAAACTTCATCTGCCAGTGGCTTTTGCTCGCTGGAGCATGGAAATTGGGAAGCGATGTCAACATCTCAGTGACCTCAACAGGCTTATCAAATGCTTTCAGCCAACCTCCTGCAAAGAAACCAAAGGAAGCCAACAGGCCCTTAGGAGCAATTGCTTCCCCTCAGTCCCTCCCTTCGCCTTGCTGCTGCAGTTGTGCAAAGTTGGAGGTGTGTGTGTGTGTGTGTGTGTGTCTGAGGGGGGAGCAATGTTATTAAAGATCAAAAAAGAAAAAAAAAAATCTTGTCATGCATATACCATCCAAAATCTGAAAGTTCCATCAGTGGAACATGGAACATCTTCATGCCTCATTTATCAATCCCATTATTTTACCATCTAGAGGTCTCGATGCCCAGGCTAGACGCTAGCAAGCCAGTTAGGAAGAATGTTTTCCTGCTCTTCTTGACAATCTGTGCTTCCAGCACTCGGGCTTGGCTAAATTGTAAATCCACGCCAATTAGGAACGGGAAGCACAGCAATGGAGAAGCAGCTGCTCGCTGACCTTGCAGCACAACATCTCGCGTGGATTATTCTCCAGACTCTTCTGGCATTTCTTTTTCACGTTAATTAATGCCGGATGTTCACATTTCTAATTATGGATATTATTTTTGCCTGCGATTTTAGTAATTGTATCATGTTCTCTCTAAATGCTCTTACGGTATGTAGCTACGGAAATCGCTTGCTTCGGTGCCAGGTCGAGGGGAACAGTCAAGTGAAGGCTAATCCAAGGAAGAAGGTGGTAGAGTTAACAGCTGCCAGCACTACAGTAGGCTTGCTGGAAATATCAGGTTACGAGACATGGGAGGGAATCATTTAATTGCAGTTATTTTTCTTAAATAGCCTCTGCTTTTCTAAAGTATCTCTTAGAAGAACAAATATTTGTTATGGCAGGAACAATTTATTCTGGTAAAGATAATATACTGGATTCTGCATTCCAGCAAAGACAATTTTTATTTGTTTGTTTGTTTGTTTATTTATTTATTTATTTATTTAGCGGTAATAGGGATTGAACCTAGGGGCATTCTACCTCTGAGCTACACCTCCAGCCCTATTTTTATTCTGTATTTTGAAACAGGGTCTCACTAAGTTGAGGAGGGCCTCACTAAGTAGCGGAGGCTGGCTGAGAACCCACAATCCTCCTGTCTCAGCCTCCCAAGTACTAGGATTACAAGCGTGTGCCAGCCACCACGCTCGGCTTCAGCAAAGACAATTTTGAGCCCAAAGTTTGACGGGTCCCTGGCTATGCTGATGGGGAGACATTTAGTCTGGAAACATTATCTTAGCAGGACATGGTGTTGCATGCTTGTGATCGAGTACATGAAGGCTGAGACAGGAGGATCACAGGTTTGCGACCAGCCTCAGGACTTAGGGAAAACCACAGCAATTTAGGGAAACCCTGTTTCAAAATTAATTAATTAATTAATTGATAGATAGATAGATAGATAAATGGGCTAGGGGTATCTGCAGGGTTCAACCCACCGAGACCAACATGCACGCACGCGTGAGCGCCCACACACGCGCACACACACACACTCTGTTCAGTCAGGTATTATAGGGAGGAATTATTGCAAAGGAAATGGTTTTAAGAATTTTAAAGTTAAATAGCAGAAAAACACTTTTCTTTAAATTTTGTACAATAGCATCTTCTCCATCCTTTTCCTTCTTACATTTTTAACCATTTCTGTTATTATCAGACAAGTAATACATTTTTTAAAAAGGATGCTTTGAAAACACAGAAAAATAAAAACTACAGAAAAATACACTACAGAAAATATTTCTATTGCCTATGATTTTAATAGGGAGAAGCATTTCCAAAATTTATTTTGAAAATTTTCATTTATTTTTTGTTTAAATGTCTTGCCTTTGCAGAACTTTCAATAGGTATCTTAAGGTACTAGCTCCATTTACTAGTTACCTATGTGTATGGGGAAGAACTAATATTGATCTGTATCATAACCTATACTTCCTCTGTACTATCAAAAATAGTCATTAGTCTAGAATGGGACATATAAAATTTCCATCATAAATCAATAATTTAAATATTTAAAATGATCTTTCAGGCAATTTGTGATCAGTTAATCACCTCAGATGATCTCAGATATACATTTTTAAAAGCACATTTCAAAAAAATTGTTAAATGTTTCAAATATTACCGTAAACTCCTTCCCTCTCTTTCAAAAATTGATTTTAGTTGGTGATTATTGAGTCCTTTAAAAGCTTTTAAAACCTGAAAATAAATGTAGTTTTAACTGACATAAAAACATAGAATTATACATACTACTGAGATAACCAGCAATGTTCCAATACACTGTTTACATTGTGTGATGTTTAAATCAGGTTAAACATACTTATGCCTTCAGTTTTAAAATATTTGTTAGAGTTTGCATCAAGAATTCTAAATGATGAGCATAGTTTTGTTCTGTGGAAGATCATCGCAGGACAGGCTGAAAGTATCAACAATTAGCCAATCATATTGTTCATTTAAGATTTTAAATCTGACAGGCTCAATACAAAAAGTGGTAAGAATTGTTCTCTTAAAAAATGAAAAAAATAGCAAGGGATTACCACAACTATAATCCACTTATTCTTATGAAAATGCTTGTAAAGTTTGTAATCCATCTTTCAGCAATAAATAGAATAAGTCTGTTAAAGAGGAATATTAACAAGAAAGATAACATAGGAAGAAAAAGATAAAGTGTTTCTCCTAAAGATGCAAGATAGAATTTGAAAGAAAAATGGAAAGACATCTTGTGTATTGAGATCCTGATTTTGGAAAATGCCAATTCTTATGACTCTCACGTAGTTCCATGTCTCATTGTGCGGAGGGCTGCTTTGAAGGGGAGTAACGTGGTAATTCTGAACTAAATTTCAAAATGTTAATAAAAAAGAAACACCAAAAAGATGCTTAAAATGAAGAGTAATGAAAAAGGTACATCCTATCCTAAAATATTGTTAATAAGCCCAAGATGATTGAAATGTCACAGAATCAAAGCACAAGAATTGAAGATAGATAAATGGAGCAAAACAGCTCCAAAATAGAATTTAGCATATTTAGCAAAATATTACTCAAGTCTAGGCTATTACTGAGAGATCCACCTTATTTTTTATAATATTAAGAGGAAAAGATACAGCCAATTAAATTATATGCTTCCTAAGGTAAAATAAATATATCTATATACATATATATATATATATATATAATATAGTTTAGTAAGTACTGATTGATTTCTAACATGTGCATGAATAAAAATATGAGCAAAATAAATAAGTATTCCATAATTTCACAACATTCGGACTTGACCTCTTCTAAAGCATTTTTAGATTTAGAGTTTTTGATGTTCATGCCTTTCAAACCAATTGCATTCCCCAGACTCTTGAAGATATTGTTTATGTGAAATTTCGGAAGAGAAGCCTTTGATGTCAGCACCTGAAATCTGAATTCGTGATTATGTAGGACTAGCCTTCTTTGATTTCAACTTGTAGCCTGTTGGTAAAAATATAAAATTCACCACCTTCTTCAAATACTACTGCAACCAGTTGTCCCCTGCGAATTGAAAGAGCAGCCCATGGTTGTCTCTGGGGAAGAGTTTTCCACTGGGACATGTGACCTGGAAGTCTCTATGCTGGGCTTTTGAAGTTTGTACCTGCTCAGTGATGGGGAACACTGTACGACTCTGAGTAATCAAGATTTTTAGATTCTATTGTTTGAAAAAAAAGACCGTGTGTGTGTGTGTGTGTGTGTGTGTGTGTGTGTGTGTGTGTAGAGCCTGATTCCTCCCACATCTACCCCAAAAGAGACTTTAAGGATCAAAATACAAACAAGTATGTACATAAAAATTTAAACTCTGAATCCTTATATAGAGTACCCTGAATGTGAATATTTGCCATAAAATTTACAAAACTGTGTTCTCATTTCTGTGTGTTTTTAAAAAGTAATGCTAAAGCTGGGTGTGGTGGTGCACACCTGTAATCCCAGTATTTGAGAAGCTTGAGGCAGGAGGGTCCCAGGTTTGAGGTCATCCTCAGTAACTCAATGAGGCCCTCAGCAACTTAGTGAGATCCTGTTTCAAAATAAAAATAATAAAATAGGGAGCTGGGGGTGTAGTTTAGTGGTAGAATGTCCCTAAGTTTTAGCAGGAGTACCACATAAGAAAAGTAACACTAAAATTAAATATTAAATCTTAAAGCATCTTTTCAACAAGCTGTCTCTCTACCATTTTAAAAAGTAAATTCATTGGTAAAATCCTCCATTTTATGTAAATACAGAAGTATATTATTATGTTACTTGTGGAAAAATTATTATACATGTATACAAAATTATAGGATTACAGTCTCCAACTGCCTCAACTTACTCTTTCTTCTATTCAGAACACTGATTGATATATTCCATCCATGACTGTTTCATTTGTAATGTATATATATACACACACATTAGATTTGAGGCTCATTCTCTCTCTCTTTCTCTCTCTTCATCCATATATACATATATTCCTCAAAACTTGTTCTGAGTCTTGAATATCATTGAAGGCAATTAAAATCTTTACTTAACCTTCAATTACAACAAAAATTATTAAAATAATGTTAATAGCAATACATTAGACTTAAGACCTATAATTTGTGCATCATCTACTAACTTTCTTCTAAAACTTCTTAACAAATTTTATATTCTGAGTATTATTCAAGACAAAAGTATTTCATTTATAACATTACTTGATCACATTGCAAAACTTGATCAGGCTTAGAATAATAATGTGTATAGAATATGACAGTTAAATCAAAATAATTATTGGACATGACTTCAAATATTTAAACATATTGATAGACACAGCAAATTTAAATAAATTCTGAGCATTGCTAAGTGAAATCTTAGCCCCTTGCAAAAAGGCAAAAGATAAAATGTAATAATTTACACTTTTCTTGATGACTAAAGGAAGTTCAATACATGAATTTGAAAGAGATACTTACTTTTTGGCACTAAGATCTAGGCAGAATTTCTGGAAAAATACCAGTTGGTATCCTCAGTAGCCTTTTGCAAAAAATAAATAATCATTTACTATCACTTTCATATTATTATCAATAAAACATTAAGGCACATAATTAAATCTTATTTTATCAAAGATTCATCTCCTTCTAAATTCATAAAGCATTAGAGAAGGATAGTTCAGAAGCCAATCCATAACATTAAGGAGCTAGAGAGAGGGGAATCTGTGTTATTGGACCCAAGGCTCCGTCCTGGAAGCATGATCTTGAAAATTTGATCTCTATATATCAATGGATTTATTTGGGTAGGGCTTTTTTTGTTTGTTTTTGGTTTTTTTTTTTTTTGGTTTAGCAAATAAAAATAAAGAGTGTTCCTTTAAATTTAAATTTTCAGAAAAATATCTTTCATCTCAGTATAAGATTATCCTGAGCAATATTTGGTACATGCTTATGTAAAAAACAAATATTGATTCTATGAAATTCAAATTAAACTGAACATCCTGTATTTTATCTGTTAACCTGAGTTCTGGTTTTCTCAGTTTCTCTAGTCTCTAGTATTCCAGTAACTCTAGTCTAGACATTGAATTCTCAGACATTTTAAAAATGCCAAATTTACTTAACCTATTATAATAATAAAAAAGAATCTAGGATTCCTAGTTAGACTTAGCTTTCAATATAATTAGTCCTCTCTTTGCAATTCTATATATTTTATGCACTTAAAAGCATTATTGTGAGAAGGGTTTGTTTGGTTTTGCTGTTGTTATTTTGCTTCACTAGTCTGATTAAATGAATAAATTCCACCTGGACTGGTTCTAACTGGGGCTTGAATAAGGGCTTCCTCTCATATTACTGGGAGTATCTAGCTCCATTTCATCCGTGTTTCTATATTCACTATATTCATAATTTCCATATAATTTTAAGATATCTGTCAGTAATTCTAGTCATCTATATTTAAGTATATATACCTGAAGTATACAAACATAAGGAAAAAATCTGTATAAGTCAAAGACGCTAACTTGCATATTATATATCCATAAATAGTATTGATAAGATATAAAAGTTCAATATGCAAACACACAGTACTCATGTAACATTGTCAAAGATTTCCCCAAAACCCACATCTACTCATTGAGGAAATTGGGATAAGACAATTGTTTCAGGATATGTTGAGAATACTGAAATTATTTCAGGACGTATCACTGTGAAATACTCGTACGTACCACAGAAAGAACCTCGAGGCCTAGGTAAAGAGTAATTTTTGTTCTGTCAAATTGAAAGAGAATTTTCATCATTAACAGCCAAGTTATGGAAGCAGCCTGGGTATCTGTCAACATTTGCATAGATAAAGAAAATATAGCATATGCAACAAAGTCTTAGTCATAGAGAAGAACAAAATTGTCATTAGCAGGAAAGGGAGTGGACCTGGGGACACTGTACTGAGATCAGCAAGACTCAAAAAGTCAAGAGTCCCATGCTATCTCTCACATGTGGAAGTTAGAGAGAAAAAACAATAAAGAAGAACAAAAAGGAGCCCCATGACCAGGATGTTAAGGACGGTGGGAAGCAGACTGAAGAGGGAGGATTGAAGAAGGAGTCAGCTAAAATAATACTACAGGAATATGTGAAGATATTAAGACAAGTTTCACTAACTCCGGTGGGGAAGGAGGGGAGGGGGCAGGGTGAGGAGCTGAGGGAAATGCACAGAGCTCTGTGCAGGATGTTGGCATCACTCTGAGTCTCACTATAATGTACAATTGCAATGCACCGATAAAATAATTTTTAAAATATGATCGGGAAAAAAAAGTGAGGTGGGAGATTTGAAAAAGAATGAAACAGAATAGCTAGCGGCAATTTAAGCCAGGAAGGAGATAAAGTTAAAATATTGAAATGTTGTTAGGTTCTTATACTGCCTGAGTGGAAGGCAAAATAATAATTAATATTGACTTTGAAGTAGGAAAAAATAAAAAACAAGAAAAGAGAGACCAATAAGTAGTGGAACAGGATTGGGGGAGGGAGGGAAGCAAGGGGGACGTACTGGGAAAGAAACAGACCAAATTATGCTAAGTGCATATGTGACTATATCACTACGGATGTCACTATGATGTATAATTATAATGCATTGGTTATTTTTAAAGAGCAAAATAAGTTATGTGCTAACAATAGAATTTTTAGATATCTTTTAAAATAAAAAACTAAAGCCAGGCTTGGTGGTGCATGCCTGTAATCCCAGTACTTGGGAGGATGAGACAGGAGGATCTCAGGTTCGAGGCTAGCCTAAGCAAGTAGCGAGACTCTCATCAATCTAGCAAGACCTTGTTACCAAATAAGAAATAAAATAGGTCTGTGGATTTGGCTCAAAGGTAGAATGCCTCTGGGTTCAATCCCCAGAGCCCCCACACACACAAAAAAAATAAAATAAAATAAGAAACTAAAGCAAGAATTCAATCTTCTGGATAAGCATTATATACATATTATATTATAACATATTCACATGTGAATATACACACAGCATTATACCAGATTCTATGGCTACAAGTACTAAGAAATTGACATTTCTTTCCTTATAGAATATTGTCATAAAGTAGGGGAGAGAGGTAATAAAAGAATGAAGGAGAGAGAATATGAAAAAAGTTGTGCCCAGACTCTAGGAGCAGAGGAAAGCGTTGTCATCTCTACCTAAGGAATGAGGAGAGAGTTCTTAGGTAGAGACAGCCCAGCAGAACCTGAGACATGAGTATGTGTTTATTAGGCCAATGAAAGTGACACAGAATCACAGAAGAGGGAACGGCACTCAAGTCAAAAGAAAGAGGAGGCAGCTCACTCCACACCCGAAATCTCTGTAATCTTTCCCACAACCAAGAGGGACAGAAATAGTCACCTACTGATCTTCCTTGGACTCCATAGTAACTTCACATTCTATGCTGATACGCATCAGAATAATCGCTCTTTGAAAGAGCAACCGTTAACTTCAGACACGCTCAGGGTTCTATTTACACCAGCTAAACTGTCACACATAAAATATAGTCTTTATTAATGATATACCCCTTGATCCAGTGATTGCTTTTCTTTCTCATTTTCTACTAAGTACATTGATAGAAAATGCGAGAACCATAGGACTATAGGTGTGCAGTTTGACACGTATCTGAGGAAGTTACCTCTGCCTATCCCAGGAAAAAATCTCTCCTTTCCCTCCTCTTCTGTATGCTCTGTTTCTCTCTTGCTCTCATTTTAGAAAAAAAACAAAACAAAACAAAACAAAACAAAACAAAACAAAAAACGAGAGGTATTTAAAAGCCAACTTTTCCTTTAATAGAAAACAAAAATCCCTCTGGTTATAGGTTACCTAAAAATGTCTCACTATTTTGCAAAGGCCACTGGCTGTATTAATTTCTGTTTCCAGATATCAAATGTTATCTTTGAGTATGAATGCAACAATCATATGCACCAGCTATCATATGCACCAGCTATACCCCTCCTTGGTATTTTTCCAAATGAATTAAAGTTAGAATATCATAGCAATACATGCATATCCATGATTATAGCAGCACATTTCACAAGAGCAGAGTGTGGAAAAATCTAAGTATCAGTCAACAAATAAATGGATGAAAAAATGTAATACATACAAATAATGGAGTTTTACTAAGCCATAAAGAGGAACAAAATTATGTCATTTGTAGGAAAATGGATGGAACCAGAGAACACTCTGCTGAGATTAGCCAGTCTCAGAAATTCAAGGGTCATCATTTTTTTTTCCTCTCATATGTGGAAGCTAGAGAGAAAATAGAAAAATGATGTTATGAAAATGAGAGAGACCAGCCGAATTGTGGAAGGGACTCCAGGAGGGAGGAGAGGAGAGGGGAAAGAAGGCTGGAGGAAGGAAACCGACCAAATAATATTATGTCCATAGAGGAAGGTGTCACCACTGAGCATGTCTGGAAGAGAGGAGAGGGGGTGGTGGGATGGGTGCAGAGGAGAATGCACCGAGAGATGGCCTATGCATATATGAATGTCTCATTTTGAATCTATGTATAATTAATTACACTGCATCAATAAAATCCTTTTGTGTGTGTACTGGGGATTGAGCTCAGGAGCATCCAACCTACCTTCAAGCTATACCACCAGGACCCCCCACCTCCTACACACACACCATATTATTATTATTTTTTAAACTTTTTGCTAAGTTCCTGAGGCTGGCCTCAAGCCTGTGGTCCTCCTGTCTCAGCCTCCCAAGTAGTGGGAATATAGGTGTGTACCGCTGTACTCAATGGGCCCATAAAATCCTAAAAGAAAAGAGATCAAATGCTTTCTTTGACTTTCACAGTCTAGAGGTCTGCTTTTTAATTATTTTAAGCCTAGTATGAGCAAGGTACCAGTGCATGCATGAACACACACACACACACACACACACACACACACACACACACACACAATGAATCCTTTCAAATATTGAAAAATAGATTAAGAAATAAAATAATAATCTTGTGGCATTCCAAGATGGAATAATTAAAGAACACTCGGCTTTAATTAGTTTTCTACTGAGTGACTGAGATTTTTGTTCTGTTTAAGACTAATTATATTTTCTTCTCAATTATCCCAACATTTGGGAGGCTGAGACCAGAGGATCCGGGTTCTTGGGCAGCCTCAGCTACCTAGTGAGGCACTCCACAACTTAGTGAGACCCTATTTCAAAATAAAGAATAAAAAAAGGGGCTGGGGGTGTAGCTCGGAGGTAGAATGCCCCTGAGTTCAATCCCCAGTATCCCCCCCCCAAAAAAAGAACATGGTAGACAAGCTATAGGAAAATAATTATAAAACAAATATAACCTGACTATGTACATACTCCAGAAACAAGAAAATGATCCATTTGTATAAGTGGTAACATTGATGCTTTAAATTTTTAATTGGAAATAACTATAAATTCACAACTAATTGTAAAGGTAATGAGGGAGGTCCTAGGTGTCTTTCATCTGATTTTCTCAAATCATTTCATTTTATATAACTGTAGTGCAAGGCCTAAACTCACGGTATGTGAATAGCCTAGGGAGAGTCCATAGCCATTAACTAGCCCCATCTAGATAGAGAGCAAAGATTTCTATTGTGCTATCCCTCTACAGACACGTCTCCACAACCATCCCGAAGCCATGGCGACCCTACTCTTCTCCTGGTATTTATAATTGTTATTTCAAGAAGGTTATATCAATGGAACCATACAGTGTGTAACCTTTCGAGATCAATTTTTTCACTCAGTATAACACCCTTAAGACCTATTCAAGTGTTTGCATCTTTCAATAGCTTTTTTTTTTTGCTATATTTTGTGCTGAGTAATATTTCATAACATAGGTCTACAATCTGTTTAGCCTATTCAAGAGTAGTAGCGTTTTGAGTTTGGGACCATTCAAAATAAAACTGCTATGAACAACCATGTACATATTTTTGTGCAGATATAAATTTTCATTTCCCTGAGTAAAAATGTTTTGTTTTTAAATTTTATTTTATTGGTACATTGTAATCATACCTCATGATAAAGTTCAAAATGGTAGAGGCATACATGCACACAGCGCTCAGTGAGCCCTCCCCCATTTCCTACCCCACCCCCTCCCTTTCCCCACCACCCCATGCAAGACATTGTGATTGGCCTTGATAATGTACATCATGTCCATTGAAGCGATTTCCTCTTTTAATCTTTCTCCCCCCCCCCTCAATTAGCCCCTCCCTCACTCCAGTAAATTTTCTCCTATTATCTGATTCGCTACTGTGTCCCCATTTCTCTCTAGCTTCTACATACAAGGGAAAACATCCAACCTTCGGGGGCCTGAGAAAGTTCTTTCTATGTTATTTTTCTGAAAGCTTGCAGCTTTACATTTTCTGCTTACATTCAGAATCAATTTGCATACGGAGTTATAGAAAGTTTTAGGTTAAAAGAGAAATCCATATGCCAATCAGATTGCCTTCACATAAGCATTCCTGGCAAATTACCTAGAGTTCTCAGAGCAAAGGGAACTAAATCTCCAAGCTCCATGCATTTGTTCTGATTACTTGTCTCATTCTAAATGAATGTTTTTCATAATAAATTTCCCATTTCTAATTTACATTTCTTCTCTTAAGAAATAGAATCTCCCTCCTCCTCAGACCTGGAACACCACCATATAAGCACCCAACCTCTAGCTCCTTACCCACAGACCGAGGAACGTGCAGACTGTATGTGGATGTGAACACGAAAGGTCCACTGTGGGAGTAAAATTCCAGGAAAAGGTGACAGAGTTAGGTTAGATTTTTGGAAAGGAGACTTTTATAAAAAGTGAAGAAGGATGATAAAAGATGAGTATTTTGTTCTATTAGATCTTTCTCCACAAGACAACTGAAGTACCCCAAAACAGAGATATAAGAGGAATTTTGTGCAGTGGCTCTGCAGAAAGAACTCCAGCTTATATCTTCCAGGAAAAATCTAATACAGGGAGACTCCTTATGATGGAGGACATAGGGAAAGGCAAGGACTTTACCAGCACCTGATTTGGGTCATCAACACAATAGCAAAGATCCCAAGGGAATTTGTTTCCCACTCATTTCTCATCTCAGTAGGTATTTTTAAATTAAATTTATGGAGGAATCATTTGTATACAACAAGTTGTATACATATTCAACTTGTCTGTAACGACAAGTTTTGGAAAATGTCTTATACCCTCATAACTAACACTTCAATCAAGATACTGGACAAAGTACATTTTTGTCATAATTCAAACTCTCAAAATTGGGGTTTGAATGTGAATTCCAGAACAGGGTGGGCTAGTGAGCAGTGGAAGGTTTCCAGTCATTGCAATGCTTTCTGATACTTTGCAATACTTTCTACCCATTGTCCGAGTGTTTGCTGGGTGCCAGGGATGCAAAGGTGGAAGAGTTAAGAGCCTTTGACCTCATGGTTTCATAGGAACTCATCATATCATGGGCAAATAAATACAGACACACTGACTCTCCTATAAGCAATGGAAGAGGAGGGGCTTGGCAGTGTTATCAGTAAGGACTGGAACCTGTGTAACTTTTGGGGTGGAAGGGATGCAGGAATGGACATTAGCCTCCAATGTGCAGAGAGCAATGAAGGATATCAGTGCCCCCTGGGGAAGGGCATGCACAGGTGCACAAACATGTCAGAATGTCATTGTGCCGAATTGTAATCTGCTAGGGTGGGGGAGTGAAAGATTGATCCCACTGCCGTCCTCTCCCCAGGACCCAGGTAGAATATGCTGCTGTTTTCAAGAGACTCCAGGGTCTTCTTAGTGAAGGCATTGTTAGAAAATGCAGAACCAATACCACACACACAGTTCACAGCCTTTGATTCTTCAGGTGGTTAAGTGGAGAGAGGAGATGGGGGAGCTAGGGATGGATAGATTTTAGTTCTACAAAAATCTCACAAATCATTCCTAAGTACTGGCCCCAGATTAAAATCTGCAGAGCCTGCAACCTTCTCTATCTGTCTGCCTTCATTCTGTTCATCTCTGGATCTCAGACAAAGTAGGCTTCCTCTGCCCACTAAACAGGCTCACTGTCCATCAGACACTTCTTGGTAACCATGGTGATCCCAGAGGCTGCCATTGAAGATGGCAGAGACACTGGGCAACAGAACCAGGATCCCTAGATTGTTGCTTTGGAAAGAGTTACCATCCAAGACTACTGGCTTTGGAAGTGAGCAAGAAAACTGTTTCTATTATGTTTGAGCCATGGCACATTTTGGGGGTTATTTTCTAAGAGCAGTTTCCTTAAATAAAACACTTCTTAATTGGTATAAATAATGTGATTCACGAGGTAAAAATATGATTTGAACTTTGAGGATGGATTTTTCCAATCACTTTATTTGACAAGGTACACTGTGGAAAACAAACACTCAAGGACTCAGCAAATGCTACAGTGTTAGAAGTTGGCATATTTAATCTGTATTCTTTTGTTTTTCTTCAAAGCAGGAGCAATGAGGCATGTGCTTCTATTCTGATATACAATGTGCTTTGGCAAAAAAAAAAAATGACATTTTAGTCATAGTGTATCCTTACTTAGTGTTTTTATCAATAAAATTTTTTTGAAAATGCAAATCGCAACCATCATCTGATCATCCAATGACATGGGAAGATGGATGCATCTTCTCTCTAAAGAAGTTTCAGGTTGACGTAATCTATTCTTTAAATGAATAAATTGACTTTCGCTCCTGGTACCTCTGGGACTGTTTCACATCCGTCACTTCCCTCACCATATATCTGGGCATGCATACCAATGATACTTCCTGAATTAACAATGTGTTTCCACAACAAAAAAAAAAAGGCAAAGAATCTTGTATCCGAGATATTGGATATCCATTTTTATATTTAATGGTATTTATTGTCGGCTTCATAATGAAACATGTCAGTGTATAATTAATTCTCAAGTGATCCTTGTTAGCAAATAATGAAAGCTTATATTCACTGTTCATTTTGACTCTTTCTTAGCTGCAGCTTTCTGTCTTGAAATGTATCTCAGATCTCTGGATACTTCACACTGGGAGGTAATTGAATATGTGACATTTTGAAGGGTAACTGTTGATTTCTGATTGAGTCGATAAATAAGAAGTTATTAAATAAAGTGAACAGTTGGTTCAAAGTCACCACAACAAAGGGCACACATTTTCGGGGTCATTACTCCTCACACAATAGTTAAAACATTGTAATTAATTTAAATTTTCCTTTAGGCAAGTGACTTCCCAATGTTTCCAATTTTGTTTTGCAGCAGAGATCAACAGTGTGAATACATATTAGTGTATTACAACATTCCTCTGTTTACTTTTTTAGTAAATATTTTTAAAATACATCAGTCTGAAAATGAAAATATATATTTAATCATAAGGTGAATATCTTGAATCACCTCAGGATTTAGTAAACAAATAGTACTACATTTTTAGAAATTTAAATGCCATATTTACCCATATTTACCAATGAGATGTGTGTGTGTGTGTGTGTGTGTGTGTGTGTGTGTGTGTGTGTGTGTTTAGGGTTACACATATGCCTAGTAACAATTGAAGAATAAAAATTAGTTTTAATTTTCTCCTATGAAATATGTTTAAATATATAATAATCTGTTCCCTCATTTGGTAAACAAAACTATTTCAAAAATGTTGAAATTTTGAATAAATATTAAAACTGTCATGCATATCAGGATGTATTCCACAAGTATGTTATATTCTGCATTATCTGCATGATAGATGAAAAGCAATTGCAAGGTCTTTGCTACCCTCTCCACTGACAGTCTAATTCACATCTGAGGTGCTGGAGCTTTTTTGGTGGCCTCTTGGAATGCTGGCTCCAAGACAAGCCAGCCACCTAAGAGACATTATGGCTGCCCAGGGCTCACCATCTCCAGGAGACCCAAACCTCACGGAGAGTCCCTAGAGGATGAGATGCCACATAGAGAAAAAAGGAGGTCTTGAGCAGTAGACACCAGAGCCGCGAGAGACCAACCCTTCTTGTGGGATGGACTTTACCAGCCCCCACTGCCCTGAGCGACTCAGAGGCCTTTTCTCCTTACTCTGAACTAGAGAAGCACTTTCTGGTCATTGCTCATATTTTAACATCAGTTATATTTTAGATCGTGGAATCATTAAAATGGAATATTACTTTGCTACAAAAATTTGAAGCATTATTATCTTTGGTCTAACTGAAATTGCGTGATTTGAATCCAGTACTAGCTTGAAAACATAGTATATAGTATACCTTTGTTAATTGTTGAATTTGAAAAATAATTGAAGTTGCATTAATATCTAGCTCCACTTTTACTGCTACTACCTTACCCTAAACTAAGTCACTCTATGAACTCTACTTGCTTTTCCTCCAACAACTAAAATTATTCCAACTTTAAAGTCTTGGGTCTTGCTATTCTCTTTTATTGGGAATTTCAGAAAGAAAGAACAAAAATGGTTTCTCACTTCACTGAGGTGTTGGAGAGGCCTTCTGTCACTACTCCATAAAACACAGCATCCCCATGTCCCCAGTGCTCCCTGTCCTTGATCAGACTTTAATTTTCTTCATAGGACTTATCAGCACTAGACACATTCATTCTTGTAATTGTTTATACATTCATTTGATTGTGTGCTTTATGATGAAAGAGACAGTTGTCGCTGCCTACACCGCAGAATTCAAGAAAGATACGAGAACTCTGCAATATTTCCAGAATCTCAGTCTTTGGCACGTTATTGGTGAAAGTCATTGTTGAATTAATGACTGAGGAGTTCTAACTGCTGCATAGTATTGCAACGCAGTGGAAAATAAATTGGCAGAAAAATGCTCAGCTAAAATATGGATGGTGAAAATCACACATGCGTTTTTATTGTTTCTTTCTTTTATTTATTTACTTATTTATTTATTTGTGGTATTGGGGATTGAACTCAGGGACATTCTACCTCCAAGCAATACCCTCAGCCCTATTTTTTATTCTTTATTTTGAAATAGGGTCTCACAAAGTTATGGAGGGCCTCACTAGGTAGCTGAGGCTGGCCCTGAATCCAGATCCTACAGTCTCAGCCTCCCAAATGCTGAGATTACAAGCGTGCACCATCACGCCCAGCTAAACATAAGTTTTTTTTAAATAAGACACAAGCAATATTATTTTTTTCTGGGACTGAGGATTGAACCCAAGGATTTTCACATCCAATCTACACACTCCCAGGTCTATTTTATTTTATTTATTTTTTTTAATTTTTGAAACAGGGTCTTGCTAAGTTGCTGAGGGTCTCGATAAATTGCTGAGGCTGGCCTCAAACCTGTGATCCTCTTGTCTCAGACTCCTAAGTATTGGAATCACAGGTGCAGAACTACCGCCAGCTGAGACCAGCAATATCACTGACAAAGCCACTAACAACATTAAAAATTAAAGCCATCAAATATTTATTTAATACAAGCTATGTACTCACCTCCCAAAATTAAAAAAAATATGCACATTCATATTTGAGGAAATAGTGGGTAAAAAAAGATAAGTATATGTAGCTTTTTTTATTATTATTGGTTCGTTGTAATCATACATCTTTGTGAGGTACAGGCTAGTAGAGGCATACATGCATACATTTCTCATTTAACCCTTTCCCAATTCCCATCCCATTTCCTCCCCCCTCCCTCTTTCTCATGTTCCATTTAGTGATTGACTTTGATATGTTTGTGAATGTACATCATGTGCATTACAGCATCCCCCCCATCACCTTCAGTTAGGCCACCTTCTTTGCTCATCTAAGGTTTCTCCTTCTTTGTCTAGAGTCCCTCTTAAGACCCACTTTGTCCCAGGCTTCCACATATTAGGGAGAGCATCTGATTTTTTTCTTTTCTTTTTGTGACTGACTAATCTCACTTTTTAATTTTTTTTTATTAATTGGTGCATTGTAATCATACATCTTTGTTAGGTACAAGCTGATAAAGGCATATATGCACACATTTCTCATTTAACCCCTTTCCCAATTCCCACTCCATTCCCTTGCCCTCCCTCCTTCTCAAGTTCAGTTTAGTGATTGACTTTGATATATTTGTGAAAGTACATCATGTGCATTAGGGTGTCTCCCCGCCCCTGTCCATCACCATCAGTTAAGTCACCTTCTTTGCTTATCTAGGGTTTCTCTTTTTTCATCTGGAGTCCCTCTTATGCCCCATCTTCTCCCTAGCATCCGCATATTAGGGAGAACATATGCTTTTTTACTCTTTGTGACTGACTAATCTCACTTAACATAATGTTTTCCAGTTAGCTAACTTCATTATTTGGCAGAAGAGAGCATAAATTAAAAAGGAAAAGAGCAAAAGATGTAATTATTATCATGTCTACTCCTGATACTCCTGAATAGGTCATATCTTTTGTTTGAAACATGGTGCATTGGGCGAAGTTTTTTTTTTTTTTTTTTTAATGGTCTAATGCCAATTCTGTCAAGGCAAAAGCATCTCAGTACTACTAGTGCAGTGCAAATGAAATCACAATGTGGCATCTCCTGAAACCTGCTAGGATGGTTATCAAAAGATGCCGGGCGTGGTGGCGCACACTTGTAATCCCAGCATTCGGGAGGCTGAGACCGGAGGATCCGGGTTCACGGCCAGCCTCAGCTACCTAGTGAGGCACTCCGCAACTTAGTGAGACCCGGTTTCAAAATAAAGAATAAAAAATAGGGCTGGGGGTATAGCTTGGAGGTAGAATGCCCCTGAGTTCAATCCCCAGTACTGCAAAAAAAAAAAAAAAAAAAAAAGTCAAAAGATTATAATGTTGATGGGGATGTAGGAAAAGGGTACCCTGGCACACTGCAGATGGGAAAGTAAATGAATGCATTCATTATGGAAAATGGTTATCAAGTTTCTTCACAAAAGTAAAGATAAGTCTACCATAGTACCTAGCAATCCCGCTTTGGGGTATGTAGCCAGAGGAAACGGAAATCACTATCCCCAAGCAACTTTTGCATTCCCATGTTTCATTTCAGCATTTATTCATCCTGACCAAGATATAAAACAAACAACTAATGTGTCCACAAACGGATGAATATCAATGTAAATGTCGTTATACACATACGATCAAATCTTATTCACATATGAAAAGAAGGAAATCTTGCCATTTTCAACAACAGGAGAACCTGGAGAACATCTTGGTAAATGAAGTATGCTCATCACAGAAAGACACATAAAGTATGTGGAATCCAAGTAACTTGAGTGTGTACATAACAGACTATAGAATGGGGATTATAAGAAGTTGGGCATTGGAGGGAAAGGAGAGATACTGTTCAGAGGGTAGAAAGTTTTATTTGTAAGATGAATAGGTTCTGGACACCATGTACTGCATGACAATTATAGTTAATAATAATATGTAATATATACATGAAATTTGCTCAGATTGTTCTAACTACAAAATTGATGGTAACTATGTGAACTTATAGATACACTATCAAGTTTGCAGAATATTTTATTATGTATAAGCATAACAAAATATACTTGGTATGCTTCAAATATATAGTTTTTGTCGATAGCTCAATAAAGCAGAAAAAAGTGAGTTCTGTGTGCATGCATGTCTCTATTTCCCTGAACTTTATCAAGATGTATGATTACAATGCACTAATAAAAATATGTATATAAAAGAAATGAGTGTGTTGATGTCTTGGTAGACAGAGCTTAGACCAAGAATAGCTCTGTAGATTTGTACACACCCTGTGGTTACTATAAACTAGAGTGAAAATTTGAAAATTTTGTTTTTAACAGCTACTACTTGGGAGGCTGAGACTGGATGATCCGGGTTCATAACCAACCTCAGCTACCTAGTGAGGCACTCTGCAACTTAGTGAGACCCTGTTTCAAAATAAAGAATAAAAACTAGGGCTGGGGGTATTTCTCAGAGGTAGAATGCCCGAGTTCAATCCCCAGTACCGCAAAAAAAAAAAAAACAACAACAACAAAAAAAAACAAACCAGCTACCACATTAGTCGGTGCCTCTTTCTAGTAATGTCAAATGCCTTATCTCTCTTTACATCACACTTTCTAATCTTTCTGGATATCAATGCTATAGTCTTGAATCTTAGGTCCTCTCCCATTTATTTCATAGGATAAAGCTCTTAATCTTTTTCACTTAAGCCAGGGCACACTTAATATTCTTTTTGCTTCTATATAAAAAGTTCACTTTAGTTAAGAGGCCATTAACTCATTCCCTTTTATTACAAAAGCCACTGAGGATTAAGCTAGTTTAAAATTATGGAACTTTAAGAATTGACCTTGAAAAAGCATGGAGGATCCATAGCCTTTTCATTTGATAGGCAGTGCAAATATGAATGGGCTGCTTGTTAGATATAAGCCAGAGATGTGGCTTTAAAATTAATTTTATTTAAAGTATCTCAGGCTGGGTGTGGTGGTTCACTCCTGTAATCCTTGCACTTGGGAGGTTGAGACAGGAGGATCGCAGGTTCAAAAACAGCCTCAGCAAATAGTGAGACTTAGCAAGACTCTGTTTCTAAATAAAAAATAAAATTGTGCTGGGAGTGTAGCTTGAAAGTAGAATGCCGCCGGGCATGGTGGCGCACGCTTGTAATCCCAGCATTTGGGAGGCTGAAACTGGAGGATCTGGGTTCGAGGCCAGCCCTCAGCTACCTTGTGAGGCACTCCGCAACTTAGCGAGACCCTGTTTCAAAATAAATAATAAAAAAAAAATAAAATAGGGCTGGGGGTGTAGCTCGGAGGTAGAATGCCCCTGAGTTCAATCCCCAGTACCGCAAAAAAAAAAAAAAAAAAAAAAAAAAAAAAAAAAAAAAAAAAAAAAAAAAAAAAAAAAAAAAAAAAAAAAAAAAAAAAAAAAAAAAAAAAAAAAAAAAGAAAAGAAAAAGAAAGTAGAATGCCTCTGAGTTCAATCCCCAGAACCAGAAAAAATAAAGTATCTCAGAAGGTATATTGTGCCACAGTTGTGGAATCATGTAAAATAAACAGGGAAGAATTTGTTATTTATCAAAGTTTCATTGTTTTTGTGCAACCAAAAATGCAATTATTTTTATTTCTTAAGAAGTGCCTTCGGCCATCTACCAGATGGAAATTTTTTTTTTCAAAATTAGTGTTAAACACACAGTTGTTGCATTGTGTGTGAAAAATTATAAAGCATATTGTTGATAGCACCCTCTATTATTTGACTAGTTTCCAGTGACCATAAGTCAGGATTTTCTACAGACTTGAGTCAAAAGAAAGGAATCACAGAGTGCTATAAATATTAACTGTCTTTTTCCCCCAAATACCCTTGAAGAATTAAGTTTAGGGAATAAAAATAGTGAAATTTCTCCCCTGATCCCTTCATCCCAGTGAGTTTTTAGTATTTTCATTATTACCATGTTAAATCTTACTACTTGCAATATAAAATAAGTGGCATCATCGTTGTGCAGATGGAACAGGGCCATTGTTCCCTTTCTGTATTTTTCACTAGGGGAAAAGGATATATCAAACTACTTGTATGCATAGGGTGGGCAATATTTTACTCTATCTTGACATCTAAACAAGAAAAGGATCAATGAAATGTGACTTTCCTTCCATAAGAAAAGTGGACATCCAGTAGGCATCATGGTACCCAGAGGCTGAGACGGCCTTTTTACCTTTCGTTAGCACATTTTGGAAGAAGCCTGGTTCAGTCATGAGGTAGATAATAAAAGGGTTTTGTAACTTGGCTGCAAGCAGTGCTATCAAGGCTGTCATAAGTTAAATATTAAAAAGCCATCATTCTTCTAATCCATGGGGCTTTTACTAGTTGTGACTAAGGTTTGCCTTGTACAAGCACCTGCTCTGCACACTTTAATAGCACCTTGTGGCTATGATGTGTCACTGGCATAGACAAAGTTGTAAAATGGGATAATAAATGCTGACATCCCTCCATTTATAACACAAAGGATAATACTAAGAGGCACATGGCAGCCTTGCCCTACATGGATGGAAGGCTGTTGGAGTTAATTTGCTATTAGCAAATGACACTCACTGTCATGCAACTGACTCATCACAACTCTGATAAGAAACAGAGACTCAGGAACATTCAGGAAGCTTATGATGATGCAAGGTTGGCTCCAGAACCTTAAAACTTGATTGCATTCATTTTTTTTTTTTTGACAACTTTGAGAAAACAAACAGAAACATTAATTTGTTGGTTTTCTGAATCATATATATGCAAATGTGTGAAAAAAATATCACAGGTGTCCTTCCTCTGGTGTCATTTTAAATATGTGATTTTCCCTCTTCATTATCAGGTAGGCGTGTGTGCATGTGCCTAGGTGTGTGTGGTGTGTGTGCAAAAGCATATGTGCTATCTTTAATAGAATTTTGAGAACTAGAAAAACAAGTGAGAATATTTTCAAAATCTATCACATCTGGGCATTGCCTTTAGCACTTAATTTTATAATTCGTAGACCATCATTAATTTAGGTCTTAATACCATTTAGACAGAATACAATCTCCAGAGGTTAATCAACATATACATTAAAAAAAAAAAATCAAAGTTTTGTAGTCTGAGCAGTGCTGCTGAAAATCCATAAAGAAGTCTTGGTTTGAGGTCTGATGCATAGCTAGATTGGACCTTAAAAAAATATGTCTACTATCTTCATATCAAGTAGTATAGTATTTAAAGTCAAATTTAATTACTATTACCTGAACTATGTTCTCAGGATGTGTGTCATTGGTTCAATATAAATTTTAGAGATTTTGATTAAAAATATGTCAGGGCAATTAGGAAGGAAAGAATATGGAAAGAAATAAGAAATCAAGTGACTCATTAAATGCCTACTCCGTGCTAGTCCTTCTATATATTCATCTCCATATTCTTAATTTTGCCCTGTGTTTGGGGGTTGGGGGTGTCTGTGCCCATCTGCCTGGCTAGTTTCCCTCTCGTTCTCTCAACAGGCATTTTAAATGGGAATTATATAGAGAGTTATAAGAATCATTAAAAACAAGAAGAAAGGGAAGACAATATTCAGTAAGCTATGCAGGTCTGATATTTTAAGTCTTCCTTGGCCTGGAAAACACACATACACATATTAGGGAGAGGTATAAGTTGCGTAGGTTTGTCTTAGATTTACACAGAAAAGACTATTACCTTTTGGATTACTTTTAATAATATACATTTTAGAATATATCTTTTGATCAATTTAAACTAATCAAGATTTTTCCATTTTCTAATTATCTTATGTGTAATGTATTTCAAGTATGAGTTAAAAGTATGGTGCCACCTGGGAATGGTGTCAGATGCCTGTAATTCCAATACTTTACAGAGTGAGATAGGAGGATTGCAGGTTTAAGACTAGACTAGGCAACTTAGCAAGGCTCTCAGCAACCTAGTAAGATCCTGTTTCAAAGCAAAAAATTAAAGGGCTCGGATTGTAGACCTGGGTTCAATTTCCAATATCAAAAAAAAAGGTTGTCTTTTTTATTATTTTTAACACATACTAATCCATGGATGTTGACATGCTATTTTGCTATATTAAAATACTATGCTAGTACCTACTTCTTTCCCAGGTTTATTTGTTTTTGATCAAGCAACTACATTATACATACTTACATATGATTACTCTTCTGGATATTTTTGTGCCCCTTCCTACTGAAATGTCTTAATTTGGGGGTAGACAATGAAAATAACCATTCAAAGAGTTTGTGGTGGGGAATATATACTTACATGAAATAGCAAGGCTGTTGAAAATAGAAAGAAAGAATAAATGACTTAATTGTAATCAAGGAATTCATGATGGAATATGATAGAATAAATAACTCAATTATAATCAAGGAATTCATGACGGAATATGATAGGATTGTAATACATAAAGGAACCAGCCAATCCCTGCCTTCTTTTAGGTATTCCATTTCTGTCTGTGGAATACATAATGGATTCTTCTAACTTGAATTAAGAAACAAGAAACATAAAGGGAACCCTTTCTGAGAATTTGTAGGAGTTGTGTAACAGAATTATCAATGGTGTGTGTGCATGTGTGTACACCTGTGTATATGCACATTTGTTTACCTTCGTGGTTTGCCTACGTGGGTACACAACTGGTTAGAGTGCTCCATGATAACTCTCTCTGCTAAGATTTCAGAATACCCAACACAGTTTAAACTTTGTTCTCTTTTTCCAAGTTTTTTAAATTCAAGTGTTCCCTGGAGGGTCAAGGCATGAACTCACTTTATGCCTTCTAAGAATTAGTTTACCAATGCATATTCCATATAAAGAGTTTATTTAAGCAAAATGGTAAAAACTAAATACATAGCTGAGCAAAAAGAAGCTGCAGAAACTAGAAGTGGATTTGCCTTACGGCGGAGTTAAACCTTATTAACTTCATAATTTTATTAGGGTCAAGAGGTATAAGGGAAAGAAACACTTTCAAGAGGTGATGCCTTTATTATAAAGTAAGTAATTCTGTATTCTTAAAATTCCATGTATCCTTGGAAGCCTTTAAATTCAAGGGTGGGTACAAGAGTTTCCTTTCGGCTTATCTTTAATAAACGTCTATTTTTTCCCTGATAATATGTTTGGGTTACAGTGTCTTTTTGAGGGAGCAGTATCTCCCCTACTAGACAACATCATTTATGGATAAACCATGGATTCATATTATGCAAAGTATTTTGAGAATACATATATACATATATATGTGTGTGTGTGTTTATGTATTTTATGGATCTATTTATTTAATGAATCTATTTATGTTTGTATAAATATAAGGGTGCTTAGAAGAAAAGCATTCTAACAGTTTAATTTTTTTTTATTTTGATTTGGTAATTTTCACACATGTAGTAATGACCATTCTTATATGGTATCATGATATCTGCCAAAATCTGTACTGGATCCTCTTTATTTATTTTTGGTCAATATTATAACTTTGACCTTTGAGCTCAAGGATAAAGATATTGCAGAGCACCAAGAGACAAAAACAAATTTTACTTCTCATTTTTCCATATGAATTACAATTTCAAGTACTAGTCAGGACTTTGACAAAGAAACTTTAGACAAACCAAAATTAATGAAAAAATAAAATAAAAATTTTCTCAACAAAAAACTTTTAGACATTTCATAATTACATGCAAGCATACATTGTTCAAAAAGACTAACCAGATATTTATCCCATCTATTTCCATGAGAAGAAAAACCTTCTAATGTGGTACTTCTAAGGACCTTTAGGTCACACCTAGGGGATTTTCCTGGAAGACTCCAAGCCATATATGAAAAAAATATAATTCGATGATATGTAGCAAAAACTGATGATGATATAGTCTTTGGAACATTAGGAAGATCCAAATTAATGTTTTGCAAAAAAAAATTAAAGTTGACTCAATTCCATTATTTTTTAATGCTTAGCCACTCCTTTCCCACTATAATAAACTCCTTTCTCTGATTTCCAGTTCAGAACCCATTGTGGATTATCAGATAAACTCCCCCACTAGAATGAAAGATTGTATTTTGCAGATTCTAAAATTTGTAGCCAAACATCCTCAGCACCTCTTTGTTATTATGACTTTGAATTCAAGCCTATTTTATATCTTCTTCGTGCTTTCATCTATTCAGTCAACAAATATCAAGTGAAGCCTTAGTGATGCAGCAGTCCCATCTTAAGCAGAAGTAAAAAATTCCCTAAAATAAAAGGGGGTCCAGTAGATATTCCAAATGCACATTTGTATACTCCATTTGAAGACCATATCCATGGATGAGATAATTCTAGAATCCAAATAGCGATGCTCTAGAAAAATGTCCCTCCACTTTTGGATCACTGCTATATTTCCCATGGAAACACTATGATTCAAAAAATCATGAAAGGCCTCTAAACATCATGCACATTTTTAGTAGGCCAGCTGAGGTCCTACCAACCCTCACACATTAGAGTTTGCTATTTGATGGTCTACTAAAAATTGGGAAGAAAATTCTTTACTATGAAAGAAGGCCATATTGTTCATCTACAGTACAAATATTGGCCTGGCTATCGAGTTTACCCAAATCTAAAGAGAGATGATATCATAGGGGCTGCATCTGTGTGTTGTGCTGTAGAGCAGAAATAAAACCTAGTGATACAGTCACATGAATATTTTAGGTAGCTATCAGTGACAAGTCCTAAGAAGTGTGTAATTTGCATGTCACTGATACTGTTAGTATCAGTACTGACTGGCATTAGGCAAAAAAAAAAAAAAAAGATTTCCACTCTTCCTTCTAGAGCCTATTTTCTTGGGCACTTAACCCTCCCTTCAAGTTTATTTCCAAGAAGCCTTATTATGAAGACTCAGAGTTCTATTCATTTTGCTGAAACAATGGAATTATTTTTCTCAGATCCTTTTGCATATTTAAATGGTATTTCTAAGAAAACTAAAGTTTTTTAGATTATAAAAGGAAGGACCTATTGTAGAGGAGAATTTCATGTGTAAAATTGGTAGGTAGGAAAAAAAGTGAACCTATTTGAACCTATTGTATCAGTCAGCTTTGCATTACTATAATGAAATACCTGACATAGACTACTTATTAAAAGGAGTTTTAGTTAGCTCAGTTTCAGAGTTTCAAAGTCTGAGATTGGGTGGACTCTTTTTTTTTTTTTTTTTTTTTTTGGCCTCTAGTGAGTGCAGCAGACATTGGTACAGGATGGCAGGAGCAGCAAACAGTAACACTTCAAACAAGAGCAGAGAGGAAGCAGATGAGGAGGGCCAGGCTTGCCCCTTTTATAATGACCTTCTTTTGAGAACTTCCAAAGGACTCAGAAGAGAAACATATGAAGCCCCACTGACCTCAGGACATTTTGCTGTGTTTCACCTCCCCAAAGTTCATCATACTAAAAGTACCTTTCTAGAGACTCCATCTTTAATCACAATGGACCCCTGGAGGATATTCGAACCACACCCATGCCATGGAACCCACTGATCCCCTATGGAGACCACTAACCATTCTAGCTATTTTTAAGCCTTGCCTTAGTAACCATCAATGGAAAACATTTTCTTTCTGGAAGTTTTAACTACCCACAATGCAGAAAGTGTCCTTGGGTGAATGTCACATGTGGAAGACCATCTCTCTTCTAGATTTTGTCCTAGGTGAAGGTAAAGATGGATAAAGATGGTTCTGTGATACCGCAGCATGTCATGAAGAAGCAGTAGAGTGAGGCATCCAAGTTCAGAGCCTCCAGAACAAAGCTGGCTGGGTTAAAGTCCCAGCTCTACCGCATTTAGATCTATGACTGTTTAGCCTTTTTGATTCATTTTCCTCAACAGAAAAATTAAATATCAGATTACCAATATTACATATAATATTTTAATATATTTAAGTGTCATGTATTTCACATATTATATATCTAAAATTTACACAGATAAATATTCAAGAAATATAAAAACGTGTTATAAAAAGTTTATACACTCCTATCTCTGCCTCACCATTAATCAACTGAAGTAATTCTACAATTTACTGTCATAAAGTGCTTTCTCCATGTCTTCTTTCTTGGAACAAAACAAGTTGTTTTCTTCTCTGAATACTTGCACTTTACATAAGGTATATGTCTTCCAAACAGAATATTTATAATTGTGGATGTAAAGCTAAAATAACCTAAAAGATTATTCTAAATATTGATAAATATCTCAGTC
Organism: Graphiurus murinus; assembly: GCA_004027655.1. Classification (NCBI taxonomy): domain Eukaryota; kingdom Metazoa; phylum Chordata; class Mammalia; order Rodentia; family Gliridae; genus Graphiurus; species Graphiurus murinus. The sequence continues at coordinate 83,032 of PVLC010002646.1, read as the reverse complement.
TTCATTTTATTGGAAAAATATTTATAGCATGTGCATAGTAAGATTTAGAATCCTGCACTATAATTTTTTAAAATTTTAATTGAAATACATTTCATATTATTTTATTGGTATAATGGATTAATACTGAATAATATGATCTTATTTGGGGCATGGAAATAAGATAATTATGACATAATCATTTTAAGATGAAAGTTCGTGGCTTTGACATTTTCATAGATTTCTCAACACTTTAATGCTATTTTTAATATGAAGAACACCCATAAAATTAAGGCTAACTATATAAAGCCATGATCCATCTTGACATAAATTTCATTATCCCAGTAATCATTTTTAATAGTCCTATGGTAAAAATATTTAATCTTCATTTTATGAACAAAATACTCCAAGAGACAATACTGCATTGCTTTGAGAAACATCACTGGGTGTTCCTCAGGGAAAGAAAGATGATGCGTGCATTGTGAGCTGGGACTTGTGTATGATCAGTCTGCCAATGGAGAAACAGTAATTGCATGATATGTTTTGATCCAACACAAAAGAGACAATTAAGAAAGAACAGCTTAGTTGTAACTAGTTGTGGAATTGGAGAGACTGAGAGCCCTCCTGCTGTAGAAAATAGGGTGGTTGGCCATGGACACAGAATAGCTTCATTTTATTTGGGGCAGTTTGGGAAGAAATCAGTACTTTCCAGGTCATGTGATGAGTTTAGTAGAATAAAGTGCAACTGCTGAAAGAGTTATCCAAAGAGATTTCCAGGGAAGGAAAGAAAAGAAGGAGAAATCCCAGGTAAAACATGCAGGCATAAAAAGTGTGATTTTTTTTTCTCTTTAGACTTGATATTATTGTTATAATGTACATAGATTCTCAGAAAGACTACACGCAACATAGAACAGCATATTAAACTTATACTGCTACGGAACTTATATCAGAATTTGTCATATGTGTTCACTTTGTTGATCATCATACTTGAATTATAATATATATTTTGCCAGTGATTATTACTGTAAATTGGTACTCTTTAATTTCAACATATCGCAGTTCTAAGAACCTTATATCTAAAGGAAATTCAACCATTTTGACAATCAAACACTAAAATTCATATGAATGCATGACCAGGAAAATACAAATGTGCTTCAGTTTTAACAACCTTATGATGTAGGAAGGTATGGGATTATCTACAATAATAGGTGAAAAATGGCAACATTTTCTAATTGACAGACGGCAATTTGAGTGGTTGGTATACATGCTGCTCAAATTGAATGAAGGAAGGAATGCTATTGGAAAGGCCCATAGGTTGTTGGATTTGGGCCCTCCCTCTGATGCCCATTCTTGGTGGGGTAACTAGAGAACCATACCAAGAAGATCAGAGCCTCTCTTTTTTATTAAAACAAGGTTAAAGTGCTGAAAGAGAACAGAAAGCTGTGGGGAGTCACCCAGTATTGGTGTAGTTTTTCTGAAGAGCACTTTCCTGAACACATGTCTAATTTCTGTCATGAAGAAATCAGGTACAAACTTTTGACACCCTGAGTATCACTGGAGTTACCTACTGCACTGACATATAGCAAACAGAGTCCCTGGTGGAGTCCAAAAACTTATTAAAACACATGTGGCCATTTGAAAGCTATCTCCTATACCAGGTGGACTTCTGATAGTATTTCTTACTTTTTTATTATTTTATTCTCCAATTCTTCCCTCCTTTGGTGCTCCTAATTCCCACACAGCATTTTGGGTTGAGTCTTTTATCTAAATAACCCATATTATACCTGTCTTGTCTCTGCTTGATCCCTGAGTATTCCTCCAACAGAGAAATGTCAGTTCAAAGTACAAGATGCAGGCTTGGCATAAAAGGCTCTAAGGAGACTCATAATCTCATCTTGAACTACTTGTTCAATCTCGTCTTCTTTCCTTTAAATTCCACAACTGTCAAGAAAGCAAAGCACTACGTTTTTCTTTCCCTGGATGACAAAAATAATATTGTTATGAAGTAATGAGGTAGCTAGTGAAAAAAGGGCTTTAGAGCTGTATTATTATAATTAATACATCAGATCACTTGATAAACACAAATAATGAATATGCAAGGCAAGTGATCCCTTTAACTTACAATGAAATCAAAAGATTAAAGGCATTGTCTAAAATTAAGCCATGAGGCAAATGATCATATATCTTCTGACTATAGTTTTCTTGACTTGTTTCAAAGAACTAAGAGGAAATAAAGAGTTATGTCTTCATTTAGAGGCTGTTTCTTATTTCAAATGGGCTGCAATGTCGCAAATTATGAGTACTTTTGTGTTTTCCCATTTATAAGAAGAGAGAGCAGATGAATTTCTGTCTGGCCCATTTCAATCTATTTCCTTTTGTTACTAGAATTATTACATTCTAAGGCAATTTTAAGTCATGAGAAGCTGTAGCTGTAATCAGAAATTAAATATAGCAATTAACCTAAGGCTACTCATAATTGATAGCATAAAGTAGCATTCATGGATTACAGCATCACTAATTAAAAAAAAAACCAAATGTATAAACAGATGTAAATAAACATAAGTAAAAAAAAAGAGCCTGCCACATTGAAGTCCAACAGTAAGATAAAGCTATATTGCAGAAACATATGCTACTGTTTATTCTGCAGTACTAAAAATCCAAATCCCCTATCAGCTAACCCACATCAGCAGTTAGGATTTTCTAACACTCATACTCACCTCAACATACATGTGTTTTGCAGCAAATCTGTGTCAGAACATTCAGAAATTTTTCTCAAGGACATTGAGGTTAAAAATAATTACACTCTGACTTCTTTTGATTTATCATGAATCTTACGATGGACAATAAGGTGGTTTTAAAGGGCTGCCAGTTTCTTTGTTGCTCAGAGTCTCGGCCAGATCGACTCCAATAGGCTCTGTCATGAAATAATGACGCACTGTCCTCTCATTGACAATCCTTACAAGAACTGAGAATGCATGATACCAACTAGCCTTTGATCTGTTCACTGGGGCAGCCGTTTGCATATGATATATACTGATTGCTTTTCCCTTTTCCTCAGCATGTTCTGCTTTCCTTCTGACAAAAGCTAATAATTGTTAGACAAACAATGGTGTTTTATTAGAAGGGTCAATCACTGGAATCAATGACGTGGTCATTCATCTTAACTAAAAATTAAGGGATGCATCCCTGCTGTTTTAGTTATTTGCTGTGATCTAGCAGCTTGCTTTTAAGTCAAACCAGACTGTACAGGCCTAAACCTAAGAATGCCAAACTGGGTATGAGTCGGAGAAATTTGCTTTGCCTCCATTTGTCCAACTGAAAGGTAGATATTGCTTTGAAGGGACAAAAGTTTATTCTTAAAGTTCAAAATCACATTTGTTAGAGTACAAACATTATGCTGTTTTTGCTTTGTTATCAATCTAACAATATCTGTCCTAAAGAATAGCCTTCAGAATAACCATGAGTTGATATGTTTACTTTGCAAATTCAAGGACAACATAAAACACGGGCATTTCTTCCTGTTTGTGCCCTGTGGTGTTTTCTTAGAACCAAATCTTTTTTTTTTTTTGTCAATATTGGAGATTAGACCCAGGGCCACTCTACCTATACCTCAGAGCTATATTTCAGTCCTATTTTTTACTTTTACTTTGAAACAGGGTCTCACCAAGTTGCAAAGGGCCTCACTAAGTAGCTGAGGCTGGCCATGAACCCGAGATCCTCCTGTCTTAGCCTCCCATGTACTGGGATTACAAGCATGCACCACTACACCCAGCTAGAACCAAATCTTAAATGCACATTTCTGCCAGAGTGATTTTACAGAGTGTGATGCTATACTGTAATGGTCAATAGAAGCCAATGTTAAGAAATCAAGTATCTGAAATTTAAGAATTGGATATGAAGGAGTTTTTGTTGCCAGTGGTAAAATAGAAATTTATGATACCTAACTCCAATTAGCTTCAGTAGTGTATGATGGGTGGATGGAAGTATGGATGAATGGAGAGATAAATCGATTGATTTATTGATGGATGGACCAATGGACAGACTCTAAATGAAACTACAACTTATGTATTGCTACCTTGATTGCAATAACTAAAGGTAATCACAATAGTAATAATGTAATGGGAGACTAGACAGGCGTTCATAGTTAAAAAATTAATTATAGTACTATTTCAGATATTAATTATAAATCAACACAGGATACTTTAGTCCACTCAAATACCTAAAGAAGCCAAAAGGGATAAATCAGGAAAATAGTGTCCAATTATAGTTTGACTGAACTACTTGGTTTTTAACTACAACTCTTTGAAGAAGAGGAAAATATGTTCTATCCATGTACAATGTGAGAGCAGTTACTCCTTGGCTTTAGAAAGAAAACAGGTAATCAGAAAGTATTCAATTCATAAAAAAAAAAAAGATAGAAACTCAATCTCAGCCTAATACAGTATTAACATAATATCAACATAAATAATAGTTTCTGTGTAGTGGGTAACAATGATAGGTAATTTCATTTTAATTAAACGTCAGTAGGAAAATTCTATTCATATTTATCATGTTAACTATGCAGACCATGTACAAAAAGAACTCAAACAGCTGCTTGAACGTGGTATTTTCATTCAAAGAGATTACGCATGCTGACATTCTGATTAGTGTTTACTCATTTTAGCATTAAAAATACCAAATTTAATTTTTGGCACACTGTGAGGTACTATCAATATTATGTAAGATAATTATACCAAAAATGGATTTGCACAGTCGTTACACAGTGACATATTTGCACCAGCAATATGTCATAATTACATTTCAAGAGCAGCAAAGAATATTCCGTTGAACTTAGTACAAATTGTTAAAGTTGATTTCCCCTTTAGTAGCAGAAGTCTGATTTATGATTGGCATGGAGATCAAGAAGGCTCAGGAAATGGTTTTAGGTATGAGCTGCTGCAATGAGGACCGCTGGCCTCTAGAATCTTTACTGCAAATTTTAAAAAAATACCCATCCTGTGCCACTGGAGGGGTCTACTTCTGTCAATTTCAGCTCAAACTTATTCCCTGAGCCAGGATGCCTTCTTCAAAGTACCACCCACACAAACACGTGCAGCAGCTCCAAGATCACTGTCAAAACAAATCACACAATCTGGAGGCTCCACAAAGTCCCCTACAAAGGCTATCTGCAAAGTCGAAACAGGAAGCACATCTGAGATCCATTGGTAGGTGGAGAGATATCTTAAAATAATCCTAAACAAAAGAATGCCCTGGGCCATGCATATCCAATTATGGAAAATGTGTTTCTTCTCACTATCTTGTTCTCTGACCTGTACTCAGTATTTAAAACTGAACTCAATAGAATGGGTAGAAAGGATAGTCTGATATTTTCCGTTCAATGGATTTTGTTTTAGTCATGCCAAATGAATCAACACTAGTGATCTATTGTACACCACTGCATCTATAGTTAATCATTGTTTAAAATGTATTGAACAGGGTAGATCTCATGCTAAATCCTCTTACAATGATAAAAATAAAAGAGGAAAAATGATAATTGTTTTGTATTTACTTTAAAACATTTTTAATTGAGTGTATATGATTTGTTTTTAATTGAGTGTATATGATTTGAGAGTGGCAACTGCTTACTACTGTTGGAGGCAGGTGAGAAGTACACGAGGGCTTATTTTATTTTTCTTTCTATATTTGATCTTGAAAATTATCCTCAAGTTTTTTTCTCATATAGTTTTTTTTCCTTTTTTTGATCCTCAAACTCTTTTGATTTTCTCAAATCCCTTATGACCCTATCCGTGCCTCCCATAATGAATCCATGTGCATACACGTGCATAAATACACACACACACACACACACACACACACACACATAAAGCTGCTCTGATTTCTGAATCTCCAATACCATAATTTTAGTTCCTATGACTTTCAATTGAATTATTCACTTACCTATAACTATGTGTATAATACTATATATGTCAGCTATTAATATATTTGCCATATAGTAGGTTCTCAAAGTTTTTACACCATTTTAATAAATGTAGTTGATAAATTTTGTCAATAGATATTACTTTCCCAATTTGATGGATACAGAAATGGAGTCTGTCAAGCTGCTTTAAAAGTATGCAAAATACAGCCAGGTGTGGTGGCGCACGCTTGTAATCCCAGCAATCGGGAGGCTGAGATCAGAGGATCAGGGTTCGCAGTCAGCCTCAGCTACCTAGTGAGGCACTCCGCAACTCAGTGAGACTCGGTTTCAAAATAAAGAATAAAAAATAGGGCTGAGGGTATAGCTCGGAGGTAGAATGCCTCTGAGTTCAATCTCCAGTACCGCAAAAAAAAAAAAAAAAAAGTATGCAAAATAACAAAGCAAGCATCTGTCATCTAGTATTCAAAGAAAAATTATGTATTTTTAAAAGTTTAAATCCTTTCATTACATAGCCCAAAATTCTACATTGGTCCTTAAGACTTCTGCTTTGCAGAAGACATGTGTCCACTCATTTTATCACTGTGTCCTTCTCTGCGCTTCATAAATTATCCTATTACCACTATAATCACTTTCCGACCACCCAAGAGGATGCTGTTCTATCCTCCTAGAAAATAGCCTCCCTCTCAGGAGTTTCTCAGAAAGAGTGAAAAAAGGGCAGTTCTTTGCCAAGCACTGAGTGCTTTCCCAAAGAAGAAATTATAGGAAATACAGAAGGAGATGGGACCTATCACTTAACCATAATCATGCCTCTCTTTAGTTGACAAGAAGCTTACCATCAAACTCCTTCACAATACCACCCTGATTCTCTTGGCTACTTCATAGCCAACATACAACAAGCCTTATGGGCCCTTCTGTGTTCATCTTTGTTCCTTACAGAATGTCCTTAGCATCTTTGTAAATATATGTGTGTATTTATTTTGAGATCACACAATTTGGGGTTGTAGACATTCAGTATTCTTAAAATGGTATCATGTAAAACGCCTGACACAGAGGGAAGTCAATTTAAGGGGAAAAATGGATTATGGGAATGATCCTTTCTTTCTTCCCCCAATTAATCCTGGGTCAATTTTACAGTCTCTGAAATTAAGATGCATAGAATCCGGTAGGTTTTGGAAATGGCATTAAAATTTACAACAACTACCACTAAACTGTATTATCTATAATATTTACTTTGATGTTGTTGACCTGAAATTTGGGGGTTTTATTCTCCTTGGGGAATGTCCCAACTGAAGTATAAGCACTTAACTTTTATAAAGAGAGAAAATATTTTTTGCTCATAAATAGTGCATCTGTAAAATTCAAGTTAAAGATAACCATCTGTCATGTTGAAGAATAAGCACTTGACATTTGAATACAAACATGAAACTCTCTGCAGATCAAGATTCAATGATTTCCTATAAACATTTTAAAAGCCATAGTACAATATATTTCCCTTTTTGTCTTAGCTGTCAGGAAACTCAGAGGTAACATCAATGTACAATTATGACAAACACATTGTAGATTCCCAATGACATGTCTTTCTTCTGCTGTCTTTCAATACTGTCTATTTTTATTTTATTTCTTAATGTAATATGAAGCTTTACTGACAACTTATGAGACTTTAAACTCTGTCATGAAGCAGATTAATTTAAATAAGTAAATGTACATTTTATAAATTAGTAATTTCAAACTGTATGGCCAACCTATATAAGCTCCGGTTATTTTTCCTCTTAAAAATCAAGCATCCATGCCATTTCTAATATTAAAAAGATAACATTTTTATACAATATGGTGCTATCTAATCTGGCTGTTTTTAGTAAGCTATTCTTAAATTTTAATGTAGTGGAACTCTCAGAATTATACCTATTTAGTTTAATGTTCTCTCTCTTAATGCTTCAAGTATAGGGCTAATCATTCATGCAAGAGTACCATTTCCCATTGGTTAATCTCACACAAAAAATTGTTTTCATTCCATAACATAAAAATGTGCAAAATTTTTCAGCTAATTCTGGATCCTTCTATATTAAATGAGGAACACTTGATATAAGTTTATGGATGAACCATAATGCTTTCCTCTTATTACTGTTCCACCTATTGCTTTCTTATTTTGTATTCTCTACATATTGATTCTTTTATATCATTTGCTTTTTACTTATAGCTTAATGTAAAAGGTGGTTTCTTCCAGGCCAAATTACCCCATGTCTTCTTCACCTCATTCACTGATGGCTGCAGAGCCTTCTAGTCATCTTTTCAAAAAGAGTCTCTTTGAACTTCAGTCCCTCTTGCATAACGAAATTGATTATACTTTCTAAACCACCAGCTCATATTGCTTCCAGCATACAAAATGTGCAGTGGCTCCTCTGGCCTGTCACATTGAGCTAAAATTCCTCAAAAGTTCAAGTTCTATTATTTCCTAGACCCACTTTCACACTTAATCTAATTCACCTTCTACCTACCTTACATCCTTGTCAGCTGGCTTCCTCCTCCACATGTCACAAGCTAATCTCTACATGTGTGCATATTTGTTCTCAGATCCAGACCCAGGTTTTACGTCATTCTCCTGCACAAAAGGTTTGTATTTCTTAAAGTGGAAGTCAAGTTTCCCCCTCTTCATATTTGTGGAATATACTCAGCTCTAAATGCCTGTTGGTCTTGAGACATTTTACTATTTAACAATAATAATGATAACAAAAATAATGATAATTCTACTATGGAAGTTTGCACAAAGCACTCTGCTAAGCATCCTATGTGTAATATGTATTTTACTACTCACACTAAAGAATTGAAGTGGAATATATTATTATCTTTCTTCTACAGAAAGTATGAGATAAAAAAAAAAATCTGACTAAGCCCAGGTGGAGTTGCTCACAGGCAAGTTCAGTTTCAGATCAGGCAGACTCTCCAGTCCCTGCTCCGTCTTCCCTGGAGGGAATGCACACATCACCTCCTTCATGGGGTGAAGTAGCCTTTACTCCTCTTTTCTCCATCTGCACTGTTGGAACAGATGTGTCCAAGAGGAGCAGAACTGTCCTCCCAACTGTCTTCAGTGTCAAATGTGCAATTAGAAACATGCTTCTCTCTCTCTCTCTCTCTCTCTCTCTCTCTCTCTCTCTCTCTCTCTCTCTCTCTCTCTCGGACAGAAATTTGGGTAGTCATTTGGATCTCATTCACAAAAATCTAGGCAAAATTGTTAGAGATTCCCAGAGACAGCCCCAATTCTACAGATTACAGATGCCAAGTTCTTCCCAACCTTTTTCTGAAATTTTTAAAGGTGATTTATTTGATAATAATATCTTGTTTCTAAAACTAGCCTGATGTCTCGTGTTCCTTGGATGCTTGACTACCTCAGCTCTGTAAGAAAGCCTTCTCACTTCAAGCAGTAATGAACAGTGTAGCTAGTTTAGGATCTGTGAAGAGACATAGAATAATAAAATAGCAGCAAAGCAAACACATCCAATGAGGAAACTAAGCCCTAGACTCTGCATCTCATCTTTCATATCCAGTGTCAGGAGGGCTGATCAAGTGACTTCTCCAAATAAAATACATTAACTTGAGGTAGATGTTAATACCGTAAAATGTGCCTCATTCATTTGAGTATATATGTGTATCAGGCACACACATTTACGTTAACATTGTAGGGTGTCAGTAGTGTTCAGCCTGGGAAACCAGGTACCAGGCATAGCTTTTATTTTGACACTAGCAGATAGGATGTGCTCTTACGAGGTGTGTTTATGAGCATAGAACTACAAATGATTAGAACAAACTCAAATCTATCAATAATGACTTACTAAGCATTTCAAGGAAAAGCATATAAAAGTCATAGCTCCCCAGTGATTATTAACTAAATGGATTTCATATAATAGCTACCAAACCTTTTAGATTTCTTCTACATTGTCTACCTAGCTCTCTTTCCAGCATTTGCTCTAGTTTTATATGTATTTATATACCTTTATTTTTTTCTGTGCTTATCAGTTTCTTCACTGGCCTATGTGTTTCTCTTCTCTTATTTCATAGGTCTTCATGATTCTATTTTGGCCACATATTTGTTTTTGTACCTTTCTTTTGTGGTGTTTAGTCTCCCAAATGGCTATAAAATGGAATTAAATTATACTGTAAGCTTGATCAGTTTAATAAAACTTAACATCTATGATAATGATTTGAAAAAAATGAAAGATAGCCTTTTCTTTATAAAACAACAACATGCTCAGGATCTAAATAAACCTGTAAATCACACTCTGAGCCAATAACCCACAAATTGAACTGTTTTTCTATGCAAATTACTGTAAGAATATTGAGAAATATTACAGTGAATATGTGATATAAATAGTATATATTCATTCACAAAAATTTTTTTTGAATGAACGGCACAGGAATTAAAGTACATTTAATTCTTGATTTTTTTTCTATACTGAAAAAAGTAATGCAGAAGATATTTTATTTTTATTGTTTCTACTAATATTAGAATAACATTTTAGGAATATAGATAGAAAGAAGCACTGAAGGTACAAATATCTGCTTTCATCTTCATCCAGAGAGCTGATATAGATGCTGATCTATATTCTAAAAATTGTTAAAACTTTGTAATGTTCTGAAAAAATTTGAATTTAAAACTTCACATGTGCAATTTTCGCAACTTCCGCTGTGTACTCCCTGATCTCTTCAGGCTCCTGTTCCTTTAGATTTGGGTGACAGAATGACAAACAGACCATTATTTGCAAGATTATTATCTATGCTAAATATGTGGCCAAAGTAATCCGCACTGTTTGTGTTGTCAATGGGCGCAAGGCTACTGGGCAGAGCAAAGCAGCAGCTCGGGTCATGGGGTGTGAGACAACCACGCACTGCCCACTCTTCCCTGGCTCATGTCACTTTTCCTTCCTTGTCCCATAAATATCACTGGCCCTTATTGATGGGCAGCAGACCTGAGACTTGGGTGTCCCATCTCCTCCTAGTTGATTATCTTGTGCATAAACTCTTCCCCTTTTTAAAATTCTTCATTTCAGTAACTGGCATGCTGTGTGGCACTCAAGATGCACCTTGCTTGGTAACATTTTCACCTTGATAATAGCTAAGCATTTGTGGATAAAAAAATAATTAAAAATAAAAATGTCTATATCATGTAAGTAATAAATTCATTAGTAAAATCATCTTTCTCAATTAAAACTTAAGCCACTGGCATTATAAATGCAAGTAATTGGACCAATGGTGTAAGGATGTATTATGGAGGAGATCATGTACCTAGGACACTACCATGGAGACAATCATCTGTCTTTGCATGAGTATTATAACAGCACAGAGGATTTTATGGTTGCTGTTTTGTTTGTTTGCTTTTTGTACTAGGGATTAAACCTGGGCGCATTCTACTTCTAAGCTATATTCCCAGGCCTTTTTACTTTTATTTTGAAACAGAGTCTTTCTAGGTTGCTGAGGGTATCGCTAAGTTACTGGGGCTGGTCTCCAATCTGCCATCTTCCTGCTTCAGCCTCCCAAGTCCTAGGATCCCAGGCATACACATAGCAACACAGGATTTTCATAAAGAAGAAGTTGTTTGGAAGTAGACCAACTGGTTACTGGCCCAGGAAAAGAGCCATCCCTCTGCAGGGATGTTGAATCTGTTATTCCCTCTCCTTGTCTGCACTCTACTTCCCAGGGGGCAGAGTCTGGACCTCCTTTCCTCTCCTCAATCTTTGCAGTCTGGCCTGAGCAGACTCTCAGTAAAAGTTATTTGGATTTCTTGGTTCTTTGTGTATTGTGAAGCTTTCAGCTGTTAAGGATGTTTAAGATGAATGGCTAAATGTTTAATTCAATTTTGCTCAAGGCACTAAATTTACAAAGCCATTAACCCATATTTTAAAGAACTTCTCCACTTTACTGAGTTGTTGTTGAATTGTTAGCCAGCTCTAATCACTATCCAGAGGGAAAACCTGGTCCAGAAAGCTTGGGAGGGAAGCCAAGTTCCTTGCTGGGCTGGATTCTCTCTCTCATCAAAGGTGTGGTGAAAATCTTTCCAGAAACTGCACCAGTGACCATTTCTAGAACAAGGGTTTAGTTGCTGTATGTGAACGTGTTGAAAGATGGGTTTTAATTTAGATGAGAGACAGGGGAAAGTCTATTTAAAAAATAACTTTTATAGCTTGAAAGTTTACCATGTTGATCTGTTTTTTTTTTTTTGCCTTTTTAAATACTTTTGAAATTATTCTTTTCCTTCCACATTTGAGACTATATCAGCAGTAATGTTTTTCAAATTAGAGAAATTAGAGGTATGAAAAAAGAATCAATATACTCTAAGCCAAAGCAAACATAAAGGAATAAAAAAAATAAAATACTGTCATCAAAAGCTACATATCTATATTTGGCAAAATTTCATAGATTATGAATAGAGATGAAAGGATGGATTCAAGGTTACTTTATTCTGAGAGAAAATTTATGACCTCCAAAGTAAATGTACTAGTGTATTTAGTTACTAAATATTACTAGATAAATAATTATTGTATATTAGTGACTGGTCTCCATTATGATGAGATGTTCTATTAGAAGTTTCCTATTACTGGTATTTCATGTTATTATCTAGGTCTAGATTTAATCAATAAACAGTCACAGGAGTCTAGTTCAAACTTAATTATGTAAAGTGATTTTCTTCTCCATTTTCACTAAATGGGATAAAAGACATGAGATAAGAGGTCTAAACACTGAACAATTTTTAAAAAGTGAGAGCTGGGGGAGAGGGGAGCCAGACAGAGTTTTTAATGGATATATTTTCAGAAACCTAAGTTTTCTCCTGTGAAATCCTGTATTTGTGGTATTCCAAATTTTAAAATACAATGATTGTGTTGGTCATTTATATATGAATTATTTTCATTGTTTCAATTCAACTCTACTTAATGACTATTTAAAACTATTTGATCATTTTTATACTGGGAACAATGTAACTTTAATGTTTTCAATGTACTCTTCATGTATGTGTTGTAATCATACATCGTAGTGAGGTTTGATGCAGGACAAACATAAATGCACCCAGCCTTGGTGTGATTCCCTTCAGATCCCAGATCCCAGCCCACTCATGTCCTTGCTGCCCTGGCTCATGACAAACAGACTGTGTGCCATGCACTTAGCATGATGCTGATATGTGACACAGTCCCTGTGCTCAGCTGTCCAATGAACACGGTCCAGCACATTTTCTTTTTTTTTTTTTTTCTATAAAAGTTCAAGGAGCACCTATGCTAAGCTCTGCCGGCCACATGTTTCTCTACGACAGCCACTCAACTCTCCAAAAACAGCAACGACAACACAAAAATCAATGGCCATGACTGCCTTCCAACAAAACCTGATGAACATGACAACGTGAACGTCAGACAGTTTTCATGGGTTGTGATAGACTATGTTCCTTTTACTTTTTAAATAATTTAAACACTTAAAAGCCAGTTTTAGGTCAATGATATAGAAAAACAGCCCCCAGTTACAGTTAGCCTTTAACCTTTATATGTTCTGGCTACAGTTAGGTAGTATTAATAAAGGGAAGATTTTCTTACACAATTTCCATTTTTCATGGCAAAATAATCTCCTATCTTCCTCTGAAGTTTCACACGCACACAAAAAAAAAAATATTAAGGACTTATTGTCAAGTTTTCATTTTACAAAACCATGTTCATCATTTGTCATCTTAGCATCTTTAGCTCCAAACTGTGTAGCTGATTCTAGGAGGTAGAGAAAAGCAGACTAAAATGAACGTGTTGGAGTTGGCCAGGGAGTGCTATTGTCATTTCTGACTCCTGCATTTGCAAGAGCAACTGTAGTGGTATAAGAACAATTTCCAGTTTTGAAGCAAAATCTACTGATGTGCACCAATAAAACAAACACCAGACACTTCGCTGCATTGCTTGGCTGCGACAATATTCTTGGCATTGATTCTGCAGTGGAAATATTTGAGTATACTGGAGGGAAAATGAGGACGCGATGTGTTTTAATTTAAATATACAGTTAAACTCAGAGCATTCGTCTAAACTTCTTATGTAACAAGTGAAGCAACAGAAGACTCGGAGTGGGGAAGTATCTGCCCAAGAACACACAAGAGTAATTTATAACCAGTATTTCTTTAATTCCCAAACTCAGGGTCTCCTCCCTACAACTGACTCCAAAGTTGGAGATAACATGTGTATTTTCTGAGAATGAAGTAGGAAGCTCAGCATCTCAACCTTTAGTTCACAAGTAATTAGTGACACTTTAATTGGAATTGAAAGTGTTTTCGCTGTATTAATAAATAATTACCACCGAGAGAGAAACAGCTTTGTTCTGCTTCAGAATTGTGAAATAGCTTTGCACAGAGCTGGACTAAGGAATGGCAGTGCCCTGCAGAGGTGTGTCTGCATTCTGCCCCTCCTGGAAGTTTCTTTTGCCTGAAATGAGGGAAGTATTGACTGAACTCAGAGTTCAACAGGATTCACTTTCCAACTGGAGAATTGAGCTATACACGATCTGAGTCCCATTGTTAATGATTCTTCCATAATAGAGTTCTAAGGACACACCCTCTCTCCCCTACACTGTTTCCTACCCTTTCCTAAAGAAACAGGAGACACTGTGTGTGTGTGTGTGTGTGTGTGTATTCACTAGTTATTACAGCTTAAATAGTTTAAGCTTTAATTCAATAAAAGATAAAATGAAATTCTCATTTTTCTTATCTTTTTCTGCCAGCAATCTTCTCATCTCTATAGTATTAAATTCATTGGTTAAAATAATAACCACCAAGCACAGGAGGAAAATCGTGCAGCAGCTCCATGTTTCAGGGCCAAAGACAAGAGAAATATGAGAAATATTGAAATACTGAAATCGATAGTCCCTGTTTTAGAATATTTGACACACACACACACACACACACACACACACACACACACACAAATACTTTGTACTATGATTCATCTCACCTGCACATGCTTCTGCTCTGGTCTGGGATACAAAATAAGTTAATTTCCTATCATGAAATTTCTTTTTCTACCAAAACATATTGTGGTGCAAAGTTTTCCTTTTCCTAATCAAAACATGGGTAAAAATGAATGCAGATCTTAAATATGATTTGGAGTATAACAAGCACCTGTGCGGGCAACAGGGCTCGGTGTGAGCTGTACCTGTGGCTTTTACACCAAACTGGTAAACAACAAAAATCCGAATAGACACACTTCTTTATTATTTTTTAATACCCATTCAGTTTTTTAAAGGAAAATACTGAAGATGGAAGATGGAAACAAGGTATTGATTTGAGGAAAACTAAGGCTAGTCAATATTTTCATGGTCCACTTAATTCCTATGGATGGATAAAGTCACATCCTACATGTTTTAATATCTTGTTTGTTACAACCAAATTAATATTTATACCACTAATTAATAGTCTGTAAACATAAAACTGTATCTGTCTTATTTTGTTCATTTAAATTTATTTCTGTAAGAAGGGAGAAAACTATGCAACCAGGTGAATGGCAATGAGCAGCCTTTGTTCTTAATGCTACATCAGTTGTCATATGTCCACTGACTAGTGATGCTCATGACACACAGTATATTAATTTTATGCTACTATTTACTTTTGTGGTGTAGGCAGACTGGAATATTAATTAGACAACTTGCCGTCTTTCAAAGCAATGGTTTTTAACATGTAGCATTTTCAGTCTCTCTGGCTATTTAAATAGTATCATTCAGTTGTCAACAATTACTAATATTCATAATATTTATCTAATTTTTCAAATACAAACTCTAAAAGCAGTAAAGATAATGATTTTTCCCCTTATGTGTACTCTAATATTACAGCCAAGAAAATATAAACACTTTATCACTTGGTTAAGTATGTAGAGATTGATTTTCTAAGACATGGACCAAAATTTAATATATTTTTAAATATTTAGAGATACCTACATTTGTACTTCTACTTTTTCCAGGTAAGATGATAGTAATTTTTTAATACATAATTATAATTCTAAGGTTCAAATCTTTTTATTTTGGGTGGTTTTTTTTTCTTTCTATATTACCAATACCTTTATTCCAAGTAGCAAAATTCTGCTATACTTTAAAAGAACTACTTGAGATAATTACCATATCAACTCCATAAAATCAAAGGTACCTATATGTCATCTCTCGATTAGAGCAGTATCTGTCTAAGCATATCTTGCTGAGCTGGAGAGACAGGTAGGAAACCACAGGTCTTAGACAAAGAAGAGCACCTGCCCAAGGCTTCCTCCTGCAATATTTGGTCCTTCCTGTGAGCAATACTGAAGTAAAAAGGAGGCAGAAAATGAGCTTATATCTTTGCAAATGAGGATTATAGAGGGAAAACTCACGGTGTGTTCAGGACTCTGGGGAGAAGCTGGCCCTAGAGGCCACCTGTTAGATTTAGTGGGCTTATCTGCCTCTAGGCACCTGCCTAAGTGCACTCCAGGTTTGCCAGGCAAACCTTCTCATGCTAATTCCACGTCCCAGCGGGGATTCCGACTTTGAAGAGATATTTCCCAACTTAAAACATGAAATTGATCTTATGCCACACAAATTGTTCTCACATGAATAGAGCAAATATTGTTAGTTTTTAAGAAGGAAAACAAAGTGAAAACTGTTTATTCTTTAGAAAACAGGTGGCAACAAGAGAAATGTCCCCTTCTGTCCCATTTTCTTTTTATCTAAATTTGCACAATGTGGCCTGTTTTTTTTCTTTGTTTGTTTGTTTGTTTTTCTTTTGTGGTACTGGGGATCAAGCCCAGGAGCATTCTACCTCTGAGCTACATCTCCAGCTTTATCTTATTATTTTTTTAAATTTTGAAACAGGTCTCACTAATATACTGCACATTGCTGACCTTGAACCTGTAATCCACCTATTTCATCCTTCCAAGTACTGAGATTAGAGTTATGAGCAACTGTGTCTGGCTTCCATTTGCCTTTAAGTAACTCTTAGCAGTAACTTTATATTAGTATTGATCTTTTTTCTCTCTGCTTCAGATGGATATACTGATCACTCTTTTGTTTTTAGAGTCATCTTTCCTATTACCCTATGTTCTGATGATTGTGTATAGGCTTAAAGATATGCAACAGGTAAAGACTACAGGGCAGTCACTATCTTCAGCAGGGATATGAAGAACAGAACATCCATGAACCATTGTGCTGTTCCTGTAGAGTTACGGCCAGATAAGGCAGGTCCTTTAAGTTGCATTAAGGATTTGGGCTTTTATCCCAGAAACTACAGGAAGTCATTCAAAGGTTTTTAACAAGTAATGACACAATCACATTTTTATTTTGAAAAGATCACTCTGGCTGAGTTTGAAGAATGGTGAGTATTGAGAAAAGCAAAGTTCTTAGTGATTTGGGAAATTACCTGGGGAGACAGCAAGAAAATAAAAAAAGAAAAGAAAAAAAAAGGGGGGGTAGATTGGTTGGTTCCTGTAGAAGTTTCTGTTGCAAACTTCTGGCTAACTGGCTATAACATGATGGATTTACCAGTACCTAGCTTTTCAGAGTTAGAAATAAGTCAGTTGGACACAGTTCTTATGAGGAAAGTATTATACAAAGTAATGGAATTCCAATTTTAAAACAAAGATGAAGCTATCATTTTCCCATTTTACATATTAAGAAACAAAGGTTCAATAAAGCAAATAGTTTTCCCAGTTGACAAAGTTAGGGATTAAAATAAGATTCTGATTTCAAATCTCATGGTTTTTCTACTTTATCACATGGTATTTTTGTGAATAATAGCAATTGCTTATGGACTAGTCTTCCTATGAACCTAATACTTTGGAAAGCCTAGCTTCTTAAAAACAAAATAATTTCAGTTTAATTAGGAAAAATTAGTTTCTAATGGACTTATTTTAGAGTTTTCAGGAGAAAAGACATAATGTTGTCAGAATAAGGTAAGTTCAATATCATTATTAAATTTAACTTGTCTACTTTAATATTCCCTCCCCCAAAAGGGAAGTTAACTTTTTTCTTCACAGACACATTTTATCTATAAATGACTTCTTAATAACTTTGTTCTTTCTATAGTGTACACATTTTATAGTTTTCACTAAAACAGAAGATTGATGTGGGCCAAATTGTCTGATTCACGTTTCTATATAATAGGTATTGATTGGGTAGTTCTCCATGTTTAGGAATATATGGTGAAATATGAATACACTTATGATAGTTAAGGTTAATTAGTTAGGAAGTTATATCATGCCTATTTTCAAAATGCATTTGAGATCACTGTTTTACATATCAGTATCAATATTTACATTATATTAATATCTACAGAGCAAGTCATGGATTTAATGATGTTTTGTTTAAAGAGAAGATATTTTTAAAATTGGCTAACTATTCTTTCATCTGTAAGCATTATTCTATACTACTTATGGTAGAGAAATGAGTTAAATACTTTTCATATAAGTTTTCAAGAAATGCTTACAAGACTTGAATTGCGGTAGAAAAAAACTACAGAGGACCTTATCATTAGGGAAGAAAACTGGGGAACATTATTGGGAAACCAAGTGTCCAAATAGTTACTAACACAAATCAGAAGTAGCCAGGAAGTCATGAGTGGCATCTTTAGTACCTGTCAGCAGGAGAGGAGTGGAGAAATGGAAGGGAAATCATTCGCTGGTCCAGTTAGCACAATGGGGACCAGCTTAGAATATGGGTAGTGTTATCGCTCAACCTAGCGGGATCCTACTCAGTGATGAGTTGAGTAGTCAAACTCCATCATGATCATCCCTTCATTGGATGATCTGATTAACCTTTAAGAAGGTTAATTTCCTGAGAGATATTTAACTCACAATAGCCAAGTTATGGAACCAACCCAGGTGTCTGACAACAGATGAATGAATAAAGAAAATGTGGTAGAAACACACAATGGAATTCTACTCAGTCATAAAGAAGAATGAAATTATGTCATTTGCAGGAAAATGGATGGCACTAAAGAACATGCTAAGATCAGTCAGTCTCAGAAAATCAAAGATTATTGTTTTATCGCATATGAAGAAGCTAGAGAGAAATTAGAAAACACAAGGGACTTTTAAATAATGTGGAGAAAGATCTATGGAATACTGGAAGTAGATTGAGAGGGAGTTGAAGAAGGTAAAAAGAAGGATTAGAAAGGAAGCAGTTCAAATACTATGGCAACATCTGAAGGTATCACTAGCAATTGCACTAACATGTATGGGGAGAGAGTGGGGGGAACAGGGAAGGATATGGAAGGAAACACACAAAGAGCTGTGTGCAGGTATGTTTGCATAACTTTGAACCTCACTATGATGCATAATTGCAATGTACTAATAAAAGTATTAAAAAGATTAATCTCACTGAATGACTAGTGGATTTACTGTGGATGTAATATTGACATTTCAATTACTTTTCAAAAGTAAAAATGGAGAACATCATATAATGTAGGGATTTTAGGCATTGTGGTTATCAATTAACCATATTCGATTTTAGCTAGATAGATGATTGTTTACAACTAACACCAGAAGGTAAAAGAATATAGAATTTGCAATCAGAAGATCTGGGATCAGATTATATCTGTTCAATTTATTAATCAAGCTCTTGGTAAAGTTGTAATTTTTCAAAATATTGATTTTTTTCACCCATATAATGGATAAAATATGATAAACACCATAAGGCTTTTATGTATATTAATATATATTTGAAAAGCAGCTGAAAAATTATAAAGGTGTGTAAGTGATTTTAGTTTATTATAGTAACCAGGTGAAATCGTTGGAGTACTATGTTTCCCCACACCATTCACTGTGTTAGATTGAAATCACTAAGACACACACCTGAGATAAAAGAAGATAAGGTTTATTTTGGTTCGTAGTTCCAGTGGTAACATCCAAGGTCAGTCAAACTCATTGTTTTGGGGCCTGTGATGAGACAGAATACCATGTTGAACAGTAAGTGGTGGAGCAAAGAGTCTCACCCTATTCTGATGAGAAAGAACAGAGAGAGAGAGAGAGAGAGAGAGAGAGAGAGAAAGAGAGAGAGAGAGAGAGAAACACAGAGACAGAGAAACTGAACAAACAAGGAAGGGGCCAGGGTCCGGATATCCCCATTAATGGTGGGTGTCCAGTGACCTAACTTCCTTCTACTACCCCCCGCTTTGAAGGTTCCACCCCCTCCTGCCAGGGTCACAGGTTGATGACCAAGACTTTAGTATATGGGCCTTTGGGGAACACTTAAAATCCAAACCGTAAAACTGTCATCTTCAATAGAGCCCTAGCAATAAAATAGCTTGAGATTACATTCCGCCAAAAGGTGTGCTTCAAAAAATGTTTCCCAGGAACAACTCTCACCATATAATTATCAATAATGCACATACAAAGTAAGGCTAACCATTAACAATAATGGACTTGTCTACATTTTAGATATGGTCACAGTATCTATTACCCCAAAATAAAATGCATAGTACAGCGTACATTTACTTGCTATAGAAAGATTTCTCTGGTGCAAAACTAGTTCCTAAATAGTCCCTTATCAATTGTTCTTCTATAGAACAGACTGATGAATTTTCCTCTTAGTCATAATCTCATTTTTAAAAATTCCATTAATATCAAGTAAAATACTATAAAGTTACCTCTCCAAATCCTTTTTCTGGGTCCTAAGAGTTTTGGGTTGAAATTTTTTTAATGTCCTCACATCATAAAGTAAATCATGTTGACAATGACACACATTCACACAGCACCTGGTACCCCCCCAAGCCCTGCCTCCCGTTTTCCCCCCTTCCCATTACGGAGTACTGAGATTGACATTGGTATATTCACCTACATCCACTATACACACATAGTGGGTGGTAGTATTTCCATTAATAAACCTCAGTCTTCCTCCTCCCCTTCCCTTAGACCTCCCTGGCTCCACTGAGTTTTCTCCTCCATTATCTGGAGCCTTTCTTGTATACGAATTACTCCCTAGCTTGCACATATTAGAGAAAACATATGACCCTTCACTTTCTGTAACTGGCTAATCTCACTCAACATTTTCTCCAGGTCCTTCCATTTTCTTGCAAATAACATAATTTTGTTCTTCTTTATTGCTGAGTAGAATTCTATTGTGTGTATTTCCTGTAATTTTGTAATCCATTCATCTGTTGATGGACACCTAGGTTGGTTCCATAATTTGGCTGGTGTGAATTGTGCTGCTATGAACATGGGTCTGCATAGATTACTGTAGTTTTCTGGTTGGATTGAATTTTGCATTATTGTTGGGATAGTTATCTAAAGTGTGGACAAGGCCAGGTGGGCTCTGCCTAGATTTAGCCATTGCTTTCAAGAAGAGGAAATGGACAATTTCACAAAAAGAGTACAACGGGGTGTATAGGCAGTGTCTACTTTCAAAATCTAACCTTGCTTTTGCAGCTATGAGACATTTCTCCTTTGCCATTTGTTAGCTGTCACTTTGAGGGCAAAGATGCAGAGGACAGGTCACAGGGTTAAAAATCAAGGACAGAGAAAGACCATTAACATGGAAGAAGCATTGCTTTGAGTGTGCAGAATTAGCTTCTATTGGTGGATCTACCAGTTAGCAAGCAAAAAGCCTGGTAAGTCAAGTAAGCACTGGTGAAAGAATTCACATCTACAGAGACTCCAATAGCAGAGCTAATGCAAACTCCTCCTCACCACTCTGCTCCTTTGTTTTAGGCTTTAAGACATTTCACATTTCGTCTCTTACAGAGGGGAACAAAACATGTAGGCATATTTTGAAGTGTCTCTTCCTCTATAATAATATAGAATGCCCCATGCATTCACATTACAGCCACTGTATTAGGAATTTTACTCACATTAATTCACTTTTATCCTCACTCCAATTCCATGATAAGTGTACCCTTGCACAGGTAAGGAAACTTAAAGGAACTAGGTAATTTATCTGAAGTCATACAGTGAGCAAAAGCTAAGACTGAGATATGTATCAGAGTCCTTCTATTTTAATGTTTTTGTTAAATGCCGAATTAGGCAAAATTGATTTCAGTAACTCCCAAAAAAAGTACCATCTCTCTCTCATGTGTGCCGATGCCTGAAATTCTACCAAAAAAGATTTATTCTTTCATAGAAAGCTGTTCAACCCTTATTAAAATGAAGGTACTTCTGGCTATAGGATCATATTAAACCATATCAATTTTTTCCACCTCAGTGTGAAAGAAATCTGTGTTGGTTAGAATGCTCTCAGGGTAAGAGAAAAATTAAAGTTGAGCTGACACAGAAAAAGTCATAGTAACTGACTCATGTAACCTAATAATCCAGGCATAGAGTTGTGAGCAGGCCTGGTCCATGTTGAACTTCCTCCTTCTTCCTGTGATTCTTGCTAACCACTCTCTTTCTCTGGGTATATTCATCCTCAGAGAGGGTGTGGATGGCCAGGCTCTCCAGGAGAGTGGCAGCCACTTCATTAAATTTCAGGAAAGGAAAATGAAGTACTCAACAAGTCTTGCATGGTGTCTAGTGGCACCTGTTCTTTTAGCTGCTCACCCATTGATCAGGTTAGAGCTCTCCATCCTTAGCACTGGGGAAAATGGAATTGGAAAGATTAGGTAAGAAGTTATCCAAGCTGGCTGGGACTCCAAACACTCCAGGAGCTTTGAGAATGTCTATGCCTGGAACATATTCTAGATAAATGAGATCAGAATCCAGGGCTGGTGGTGTGGGAGAGCACCTAGAGTGGGAAACTGAGAGGATTTGTAAAAAGTAGGCCCAAGCAATGTTAATTATTTAGAAAAAACATAAACATCCAAAATTAGAATCACTCTAGCATGGACTGGAATGAGATCAATCTATCACTGAATCCATGTGGCTGCAAGATATGGTGAAAGGGGTCAAGTGGTCTTGGTGAGAGAAGCAATATGATATCTGGCCTTTGGGTCAAAGGGAAAGTATTGATGACAGGAAGAAAGTAAGATAGGGTATCAGTCTCTAGAGATATGGAAAAAAGGTAGATTAGGCTTATTCTTTTTTTTTTTTTTAATTGGTGCATTGCAATCATCCATCTTTGTTAGGTACAAGCTGGTAAAGGCATACATGCACGTATTCCTCATTTAACCCTTCCCCAATTCCCGCCCCACTCACTGGTCCTCCCTCCTTCTCAGGTTCAGTTTAGTGATTAACTTTGATATGTTTGTGAAAGTACATCATGTGCAGTAGGGTGCCCCACCCAGGCTCATTTTTAATAATAGTAAAGATAATAATTATAACCTCCATTTACATAAAGGATTTTGAAAATATTTTCTCATTTATTGCCCCTTACATATGCCATATTTCTGCTGCATTTGGGAGTTTGGGGATTTTTTTTTAATTCTCTGATTAAAAGAAATTGCTTTTATGGTGAAAATATAGATGAATAATTTAATGTAAATTCAATTTTATTAAAAAAAATCAAATGAGGTACATGCCTGCTGCATTGTCCATCAATATCTTAGTGGGTCTTTTGGGGTAATTTAATTATATTAACATAAACAATTTTAAATGACTTATTGAACTTCCTATTTACATTTCTTTGAGAAATGCTGCAACCTTAGGAAATAATAGAAAATATCCTGTAAGAATAAACAAACACCAACCTACAAAGTGCCTGCATTTTTGAAGTATAAGAAGGAGGGAAGTTTCTTCCAAAGCAGCAGGACTATTACAAGGAGGAATTTTCACATCTTTCCCCTGAACTTAACCACTAACATGACCTGGCTCTTCTCCAGGATCCAATTCCACTTTTCTCTTATCACTCACTAGCTCCATATTTCTCTCCAGACTGTCTTTACATGCCTACTGCAAACCTTGTTCCTTTTGCAGGTGCTTCTCCCTTTGTAACATCAGCAAGCTGCAGCCTTTGTGGCTTTTATTCCATTACATTAGGCCTCACTTGGCATTTGTATTAGTTTCCTAGGGCTCCAAAAGTCAGTGCCTTGAAACAATAGAGATGTGTTTCTCATAGCTGTGAAACCAATAGTCTGAAAGGGAACACACTCCCTTTGAAGGTTCCAGGGAAGGAGGATCCCTCCTGGCCTCCCTCCAGGCCTCCTTCCCTCCCTTCCTCTCTCCAACTCTTCTTCCTGCCATTCCTCTCTCCTCCTTCCTTCCCTTCTTTCTTTCCTTCCTTCATTCTACTCCAGATATTTCTCAACATGTGGTTGTAAACCTCCAATGTCTGCCTTTGACCCACAAGAACTTTTCCTATATGTCTTTTACCCTTCTGTGTCTTATAAGAAAATATGCTCTTAGATTTAAGACTTACCCAGTTAATCCAGGCTAATGTCATCTCTAAATCCTTCACTTCAGTATCGCCAAAAACCTTTTCTCAAATAGGTAGCATTCTCAAGCTCTGGTTGTTGGGGGAGGATCACCACCCAAACCACTATAGGAGTTTCGCAATACCTCTTTGCACTTCATTTCCTTAGTATATTTGTTCAAGTGGGTGTCTGATTCACTACAATCTTTCTGCTCAAGCTTAGTTTATTGGATGTTGCTGGTTATTGGTTCAGATTCTCTCCAGTCCATTCATAAATGGCCAAGTCACAAGGTCACATGGTACCAACATGGCTTCAATGTTGCCTAGTGGCAAAGTAATTTCCCTTAGGAAGGGCTAAGGTTTTGTCACCCTGACATAAGTGGTAGTGTGTCTATCATCTAGTCCATCAGAATGCAAGGACTTCCTCCCAAGGAGAGACTATGGTCTTATGTTTTGTAATCCTAGTGCAATGAGTCATGTCTTGTACATGTTATATGCTAATACAAGTTACTCAAAATTGAAATATTAGAAACTCATTCATTCACAAAATTAACAAGTATCATTAGGGCCTGGTACATGCTCAGCAATTCAGTTTGATGCTGTGGTTACGGTGATGTACATTGAAATGCATCCCACGTCCCCAGGGAATTTTTAGACATAAAAAGCAAGAATGGATAAATAATTATACAAATGGTCAACTTGAATTGCAATAGGTTCTTTGAAGGTTATCCAACTATCTTCTTTAGATTGCACTCAGAATCTAATTTGGCCTCTTTCCTAATGGGAGGGAACATATTCATTAGTGGGTATGATCATCTTAGTCTACTTGATGCTCCTAGTAGATATTGCAAATTAATAACATTAATTCTGATGAAGACATTAGTCTCTGAGGATGTATTTTATATGTTTGCATTTATCTCCCCTAGTGCCATTTATATGCTAATTCTTAGATATCTGGGGCTGTCTGGTGCTATCTAGAATACATGGCCTTGACTACGAGATGCCTGTAGCACATACTCTATCCCTGTGACAAACAAGAATGCTTCTAGACATTGCTTCTAGTTGACAACCATTGCCTGAGGAGCAATAAGCCATGCACTCCAAGTTACTGACTTTGATAGGAATTGGACAGTTAAATCCTCCAGTCCTATAAACACAAGCACATTACATAGGCTAGCTATGTGTCCACACTAAATTCCTGTGATTGCACATGGCTATGTGACCTTAGGTAGAAGGATACAGAGGCTCCTCTAAACCAACATGTAGCATCTTATGTGATTTGTTTCTTTTATCCACAGTCAATTTCCTGAAAAAGGACCACTGAAGCTTAATAACACTGGTGTGCCAGAAGAATCTGTTTCGTGCTTTCTTGATTGACGTAAAAGCCTTTTGGAAACTATAGGATCTTTCACAGTTATCTAGAAGCAACGGCTTTTAAACATAGCATCCTTTAGGCATTTTCCTATAGAAGTCTCCGTGTGTGTGTGTGTGTGTGTGTGTGTGTGTGTGTGTGTGTGTGTGTGTATGGCTTACTTCAATCTTCGGGGTTAGTAATACAGTTACAGAAGTACCAACCGAAGCAAACTGCTTGGAAAACATACTTACCTTACGCATTGTATCACTCTTTATCCTAACAGCCTTCTGTTTGCAGTGTTGCAATTCACGTAATAATTTGCCATTCTTGATTTAAAAGTAATACATACTATTAAAAGAACAAAGTGTTTGGAATCAGAAGATCAGCCTTTGAATCCCCCTTCCATTAGCACATGGCCATTCTTTTGAGCATCATTTCTAGAAACAGCGACAGTCAAAAGGTAGAAATAAAACTCCACAAATAGTAAGTGTCATGAATTTTTGAGATGATGGTTACGGACATGGCAAATGGGCACCGTGAACAATTATGTCTCTGCAATACAGAATGTGAGACAGAGAATTTAAGTGGACCGCTGTCTCCAGTGTCTGGCTCAAATTCACGGTAGGTACATACCCCACATTTATAAGTGTATGATACCAACAACACGTCTACATGAATACCCTGGACTTAAAACTACAAGTCAACATGGCTCACTAAGTATTAAAGCCTAATTATTACTACTTGCAGAGAGCACATATCCCAGATGAATGTCTCTGTTTTGAGAACACTTCCTAAGATGGCATGAGGGTCAATTCCCACTGATTTCAGTAGGAGAACTGCTGTTTAAAAGAGCTAAAAATAAGACAGAAAGCGAGCCCACTTTGCTTAAAATCTAGGCGGACTACTGCAGACAACACCTTTTCTTTAGGTGGACAGCACACCTGACCTCCAAGGGTTCCTATGTATTTACTAAGAAATGAGTTGGAATTGCACCTGTGTGCACGTTTCTCCCTCATTAGATCCTTCTTCATCCATGGAAAGCTGGCTGCTGCTCTCCCTGCCCCTCCTGGGTGGCTGGGAGAACTTTAATGGGGTGGAATCACATAATAACCAGGCATTCCCTGGTTGGGTGAACAAACTGCACAGACTGAACAAGTAGGGGGAAATGTCCCTCCAAAGGGCTGATGAGAACATTTGCAGTTTAATTTAAAGCTGCCCCAGGGTGGTTAGGCTGTCTCATCTGGCCTCTTCATGTTTGTGTTTCCATCCACTCAGATGGATGGCTTCCCTTCAGTTCGAGGCTGTGGCTTCCAAGTCACCGAGGAAGGAAAAGCGTCCCTCGCTGTGCGTCTGAAAACTCAGCTTCAGAGCCACCAGCCTCCACGGCAATTACTGCTGCCCATTTTGTACACCATTTGCAAAGCAGCCCTGGGAGAACACGAAGGTGTGTGGCTGTGACTGCCACTCATGGTTGACAGTGCCAGCATTAAACTTGACTTGGAAGAGCTCGATCCTACCCCTCCAGGGGCTATGTGACAGGAGCGTTTGCCTAACTTAATGTATTTTAAGAATTAATACATTATCTGGCATTTCTTGAGCAGAGACTTGTACACCAGGTGTTCACGCTAAGCATTTCACATACATTTTTTTTTCCATACTGGGGATTGAATCTAGGGGAATTCTACCTCCCAGCTACATCCCTAGCCCTATTTTTTTTTTTTTTTTATTCTTTATTTTGAAACAGGGTCTCACTAAGTTGCCGAGAGCCTCACTAAGTAGCTGAGGCTAGCCACGAACCTGGATCCTCCTGTCTCAGCCTCCCAAGTACTGGGATGACAGGCATGCCACCATGCCCAGTTTCACATAGATTATTATCTTACAATTTGGTCAGGTAGGCACTATATATGTCTTGACAGCGTCTCACATATAGAGATTAGAATAACTTTTTCAGACTTTGTTGCAAATGATTGTAATTTTCCAGGGTTGAATAATATAGTTTTTATAGTATTTGCATATATGTCTTTTATTCTTATTTTAATCATTGAGGATTAGGACATTCTACAAGAAGGGAACCAAGACTCATAAGTTTTCAACAGGACCGTTCAGGTGGAGGCATCTTATCTAAAATCTAAGTCCACTGACTATAATAGGTGATCTTTCACCTTATAGATTTTTCTTATAGAAAAAATGTTCTCTGATCCAAAAATATATAATGAGCCAGGCATGGTAGCACATGCTTTTAATTCCAGTATTTGGGAGGCTGAGACAGGAGAATCACAGGTTCAAAGCTAGACTCAGCAATTTACAACTTAGGGAAACCCTGCTTCAAAATAAATAAATAAATAAATAAATAAATAAATAAATAAATAAATAAATAAATAAATAAATAAATAAATAAGGCTGAGAGTTTAGCTCAGAGGTAGAATGCCCCTGGGCTCAATCCCCAGTGATTAAGAAATTAAGAAAATAAAAATGAAAACATATAATGCTAATTCAAGCATGAGTTTGAAACACCTAGAGAAAATAAAGGTTTGAGCTTGACACTGTCAACTCTTCATTGATTTATACTTTATACCAGGGGTTGGCAAATCCATCCCACCATCTGTTTTTGTCTATAAAGTTTTATTGGAACACAGCCACCCCATTTGTTGGTATTGTTTATGGCTAATCCTGTGCTGGCACTAGAATGACAGGGTTGAACAGTTGTGACAGAAATTGCATGGCTTCAAAGCCTAAAATATTTACTATCTGGCTTCGCATGCATAAAGGTTACCAACACCTGTTCTAGATATAAAGGACATATTCCTCTCTCATATTTGGCTAAGTTATGGCTGCGAGTAGATTTTGTTTATTTACTTATTTATTTATTTAGTATTTATTGTGGTACTGGGGATGGAACCCTGGGACATTCTACCTCCGAGCTACACCCTCAACCCACTTTTATTCTTTTATTTTGAAACAGGGTCTCACCAAATTGCAGAGGGCCACATTAAGTTGCTGAGGCTGGCTGTACACCTGCGATCCTCCTATCTCAGTCTCTCAAGCACTGGGATTACAAGCGTGAGCCACCATGCCTGGCATGCAAGTTTCTAAAAATTTTTAGGCATCCTTTGTCTAGGGCCAGGCCTCATCACACAAGGAGTGTGTTCTGAGGATTCAATTATTATTTTTTGCACATGAGACCTTTATTATTAGAAATGCCCAAAGGAGCAGCTTGTGGTGTAGCCACTGGCTAAGTCCTGCAGCCCTGGCCGGCCCTCTCTGTCTGGCCTCTGCTCCCTGTGTTACCTGTAGCTGTGAGTGTCTCATCTTGATGGCACAGATGCTCCTCCCCCGGGACTGTGGACCCTGTGTTCATGCTTCTCAGTGACCTCCTCCACCACTCCCCACCCCCTGTCTTCTCTATTCTTAACCTATCTGCTCTTTCTCAGCAATGTTTTAAAAAGTTCAAGCCTCTCCTAAGACTAAGCAGCTTCCTCCGGTCCCATCTCTCATTCATTCTGGCTACTCCCCTGTTCTCACTCCCATTGTCCACCAGTAAATGAGCTTCTAGGAAGTCTCATTTCCAATCGATGCCTTTGCTTCCATTTAGTTTCCAATCTATTGTCTCTGCTTCTTAGTCTACACCACACCACTTATATGTGGAGGTGGATAAGTGTGCGGGCGCACGGACGCTCATTGCCACACACGATTTTTGAAGTTGGCTATTGCTTATCTAGGATTAATTCATGATCCTGGAACTGCTGAGTTAAGGTGTGTAACATGTTAAATCCTCCAGGAAAGCCCTGTTTGCACTTCTCACAGCAGGAAGCCAGAGTGCTCAACTCTCTGCTTCTTGCTACTGCTGACGACAGCACGTTGTTATTTTTAAGAACTTGGCTAACAGGATCAAGGGGAATAAGAGTGTTGTGATGTTACATTAATTTGGTTTTCTTTTATCTTCTATGAGGTTTTACATCTTATTCATGGGTTTACTGGTAGCGGTAGAGATCCAGCTTGACCTTACTGCAGCCATCTTGAATGGTAACCGCCATGACTGACCTTGAGTAACCCCAGCTTGTTTTTCCATGAGATTTTTCAGCATAGTATAGGTAAAGGAGATGGTTAGAGTGGTGTGTGGAGCTTTACTAGCTGACTTTGGTACCCTAAGCTCTAGAAATTGCCTGGCATTTTTTATATTATCTGAAGACAGTCCGGTTTGGTGGAAGCCAGTGTCCTGAGCACTGTATTGGTCCATCCCTGTGACCCAAGTGTTGGAGACTCATTGTTCTTACTGTCGCCCTTGACCTTGCTTCTGTCAGTAAGTCCCCAATAAATTGTGCTCTCTGTAATCCTGGTTCCTCCTGCTACTTTCTTCAGGCTCATAGCACCTTGCAGTTGATTCTTTTATGCCAGATTTTCCAAGAACAGTAGAAGATGGAGATAACATTTCTAGTGCAAGTCTTTTGAATATTGTTCTGATGTAAACTAATTTTCAATAAACTAGCCTTTTAAGTAATCTCAAACTCATTTTGGTTTCAGCCAAATTGTGAAAACTGTTCATCTAAAATGAAGGTAGATGTGAATCTGAGTAAATGTAATCTATTAACTTAAGAAAATGTCAATGAATAATTTTAAATGTAGAAGATTGGTGAAAATTTCAACTCTAAAATGCTAGTGGTAGAAGGAATTTTTTTTGAAATTATTAAAACTAATGAGTATGTTTTATGTTTCTTCTTGGGAAAGAAAAATGGAACAATTTTAACTTAACACTTAGGAATTATACTTTTTTCATTTTCACAAGTTCTTCCTTAATGTTTAATTGTATAAAAGCATACCTTTTGTAAAAAGCTAAAGGCTTATTAAAATACTTTTGATTATTTCACACATTTTATTAGGGACTTTGAGGCAGAAGAATTAATTCAATTTAGACAAGCACTAACATATGACAGAAAGTGGTAAAATTATTTCAATTATCTTGCTAATTAGATAGTCTAATATTAGATGCATCAAAACAATAACCTTATGGTTATTTCTCTATGAAACACTTACAACCATATTGAGTCATTTGTCATTGCTTAGATATAAGTAGAACTGAAATGTACATGAAATACACAGAAATTAGAAAATTTCAAGATAAAGCTTTCATGACAAATTTGGTCAGGATGACCAAATACGGCTTAAAGAAATCTTGCAATGAAAGGTGTTAGACTCCCTTTTTGTACCTGTGATGTCTGCTAAATTAATTAAAAGCAAATCATGATATAATACTTTCTGAGAAAGAAATGCTCATCAAGTGTGACAAAGATGATCCTGGAGGATGCCAGAATATTTCTGAAGAATACATGGTTTTATCTGAATTGAAATTAACTTACACATTTTGATTGTTTACATATTCTCCTTCTCCAACAAACTGTAGTCCTATAACTCCGGCTCATTTACCTAGGATGGGGTCTTGTACATCTTTAATATTTACAAAAAGTTTTGTTGAATGATTTACATCATTATTTAATAACTAATCCTTTATGTTTTTTTAAACTAGCAAACTTGAATTTGCATTATGTGTGAAACTATGTGTTCTACTTTTCTGACAAAGCATTATAATGCAGTTAGAACATTAATAATCTGGGTCTAAACCGATATGCTTTATAGTGTGTGTGTGTGTGTTACTGGGGATTGAACTCAGAGGCATTCTACCTCCAAGCTACACCCCTGGCACAAGCCCTTTTTAATTTTTTTTCTTTTTGAAGCAGGGTCTTACTAGACCCCTGAGAGTCTTGCTAAATTGCTGAGGTTGTTCTTTAACCTGTAGTCCTCCTGTCTTAGCCTCTCAAATGCTGGGACTAGAGACATGTGCCAAAATACCCAAATCTGATGCAATCTGGGGGTAATCAGAGATACTAGGTAGAAAAATTTTAAGATGACTGCCAAAAGCAAACCAAATTCCTCTATATCTGAACAATAGGATATCATTCAGTGGAGAGGGCATGCAATCAGTTTTTTTCCTTCATTTTACCCAGTACACTTTTATCTATTTAAATGTGAGTTGGCATTATGCCAAGTGGTTATGGTTGATAATCATTAATGTACAACTGTGGAGGGCCTTGCCTGCTCTCAATAAGTCTTAGTTTATGCTGTAGGCAATGTGGATGAAGCACAATGTGATTAAATTTTTATTTTTTTAAAAGTCACCATGATGAGGATGTAGAAGATACAGAGAGTCATGGGCAGAATAGAAAAAGGAAGTTCAGCCAGAGAACTCTTGAAATGGTCCAAGTAAGGGTGAAAGGAAAATCAGGAATAAGGTAGGGGCCTACACACTGAAAGAGAAGACAGATATGAAGACCAGAAGAGACAGAGGATTTTAGCCTACTGTATTCTATAAGGACAGTAGCATATAAAAGATATGATAATATTTAGAGAATATAAACAAAGATGGACTTCCCAAAGAAGGTCTGCAATGAGATAGAAGAAACTGTGGACCAGGCAAGCTCCTCTGTTTCTTCAGGTTGGAGCTAACTATCCATGTCACATACTCAAGCAATAAATGCTAACCCCCTGAACAAGCCTGTGCCACCACTGAGACATGTACACTGAATTAGAGGAAATAAGTTATGGTTACAATTGTTTAAGTAAATTGCTTAACTATGTATGCCCTTTCAGTTGTTATTTGAACTGTGATTTTCTTCTCCTTAACACTTAATTTTCAAAGAGCTCAAGAGTAAAATTCAAAAATCACAGCACTATGTTTTCCTTTAACTATGAATTATTTAACATAATTTGGAATAATTTCCCCCAAACAAAATTAGCAATAGCTTGGGATAAAATTTCAAATTTAAGAGAACCAAGTTGGCATCCCTTCCTCCCCTGCATTAGCTAGCGTAATAAACACTCAGCACCTATTCACCTTACATAACGATTCCCTTACACTCTCTGTAGAACATGATCTGTTCTGAATTTTCCCTTTCCACAGTGTTATCATCCTTCATATGGCACTCTTGTGCCACCTGCTAGAAAGCATCTCTGTTAAAGCATAAAGGCTTTGGTCAGTTGGTAAACATAGTATCTTTAGGTTGTGCTTTTCTTTCTCATTGCCTTGTAGAGTTTCACAGCAATATCATCCCCAAAACATAGGTAGTGGTTGAACTATTTTCTTCTTGTGAACTTTTATCCAATCAATCAAATAAGACATTTCATGTCAATAATGCATGCACTTATGAATAATATAGTATAATATTAATCTGTCTTTTGTTCCCTCTTGAAAGAACATGAGCTGTATTTTTCTTAATTCTATTCTAAGAAAGGAACTAAATGAACTGTCATCTCCGTGAACTGTCTTCCTCTGGGTATCCTTGAGCTACAGTCTCCAAAAAACAGACTAGGAGCTATCTTGGAGGTAGAGATGGAGAAACAAATCCAGATAGAGATGAAGTGAACAGTTGAAGTGGGTATAAAAGGGAGAATATTCAAATGGAGGCAAGAAGGAGCAGTGCTTCCCCAAGCCAAAGATAGGCTCAGGGATAGGCTCAGGTTTTGTTATTGTTGCTTGGTTACATTCATTTCCTGTACCTGGTGAAATTTTATTTTTTTTGTGACATCTCCAGTTGGTAAGCTAACCATTCATTTGATGATCATTGAAGATAGCCATTACTATGATCTTGAGAAGTTCTGCCTAGAGCAAATGGATTTTAATAGATGGCAGAGAACCAGATTTAGCAACAGTCTCTTTGGTATAAAGACCAAAGGTAACTATGGTAACCATGGACTAAGAGTTAGACCTTTCCTATTTTCCGAGTACCATACCAGTTTCCTGGATATTTATTCAACACTACACTGAGGTAAACATTCTCCCAGACTTGATTGAATTTGAATTTCTTGCTGTATGTTTAGGTAGAGTTAGGTATGAACAAGTTAGAGTATTGTGTGTGTGTGTGTGGTACTGGGGATGGAATCAGGGGCATTCTACCTTAGAACTATACCCCTAGCCCTGTTTTTTATTCTTTATTTTGAAACGGGATCTCACTAAGTTGTGGAGGGAGGGCCTCACAAGTTGCTGAGGTTGGCCATGAACCCATGATCCTCCTGTCTCAGTCTCCCAAGTACTGGGATTACAAGAGTGTGCCACCAAGCCTGGATAACAAGTTAGAGTATTAATATAACTAAAAAAAAAAAAAGAAACGATGTGGTATTTTGCTCCCAGGTATTATGAAGTAAATTTATAAATACCACAACTTTAGAAATTCTAGATTATTTGTTTTGACCTTGAGGGCAAGGATAGCTGGTATTTCATATCACAATGAACCCCTTGCCTATGTGGGTATTAAAAACATGAATGATCCACATGGAATATAACAACTTGTGACTTCTTGTATCAGATATTTTTATTTTGATGTTTATGAAGAATTTGTTTCATAGTACTTACATATTCATAGTCACATTAGCCCATGTAGGCTGTTACAATGAAATACCATAGACTAAGTAGCTAATAAACAACAGAGACAGTAGATGTAAGGTTACAAAGCACTGTAGGACAAACATAGTTCACAATAATTAATGACTTATTTCAAAATAACTATAGAAGAGGAGTTTAAAGGTTTTCAATATAGAGAAATGAGAACATTTGAGGAGGTGAAAATGCTAGTTACTCTAATTTCATAAGTACACATTGTATATGTATTGAAATACTATTCCATATCCCCTAAATAAGCACACATATGATACCAATTGAAAATAATGAAGTATATTTCTCATATTTCTTGGTACTAAGAAGTCCAAGATCAAGGTGCCAGGGATTTTAGCATCTGGTGAGGGCTTCCTCGTTCATAGATGGTGCCTTCTAAGTCCTCACATGGTACAAAAGGCAAGACAGCTCTCTGGGATATTTTTTTTTTTTAAATAAGGTCAGTAACCTTATAATTGAATCACTTCTCTATGGCCTCACCTCCTAATACTATGAGTTTCTGAGAACATAGACAGTCAGACTCTAGTGATAGTATTTGGTATTTTTCTATAATATCTAGAATTTAACATTCTCATTCAATTAGTACTTTCACCTGTTCTAATCCACACAGAAAATACTATGTGGATATGGAAAAATATGTGGACAGATGTAACGGGCCTGCAACTGTTTACTTCTCTGTCCACCCTTTGCATAACTTACAGCATGTTTCAGGGCTTTCTAACATCACCTACCATATAAATCTATGCCATATACTACTGTGGTCAATAGAGCTCTATATGTCCATTTGATGAGCAATTCCAGGGGGCATTGTATTTAAAAAGATCTAGTAATGAGGGACTTTCCTCCAAAGACTGTGTATCTGTGTATGTTGGAGTGCAGATGTGGTGGGATTGTGAGTAGACAAACATTTTTCTTCTCCTGTCATGACGTCTTTCTTATCACATGTGTAGTTTATATATTTTTCATACCAGCTCAATCAGCTTCTCTTTAGAGCTTTCCTCTCTATTGTCTTGTTTTCTCTGCTGAGCAGTCTTTTTACTGTCTCCCATTCTGCTGCAGGAAGTAATTTAAAATCCTTTTCTCTCTTTAACATTACAACTCACTTATGAATAGAGCTTATAACAAAAAACAATTTTTGAAGAGAGAGCATCAGGATCTCCACAAGTGAAATTTCATTCTAAAAATGAAAAATTAAGTTCTAGTCCCAAGCTATTCCTTACCTGCTGCCCTTGTCAAGGTTTTTAGTTGAGAGCAACAGAAACTAACTCTGGAGGATTTGAACAGGAAAGAGATTTCCTGAGACCTAATTGTAGTAGCTTAGAGAACCTGCTGGATGCTTGCTCAGAAAACCAGAACAAACAAATAAATAAACAATAAAAAGCTAAACATGCAGAATCAAAGTAAAAACATTGCTCTACAGAACTGCCTACTGAAGGCACCACTGGTGCCATTGGTACTATTCCTCAGTGATGCATGCTGATGCTGATACTACCTTTGTCTCAACATCACTGTGAACCGCTGGTACAAAAGAGAGCCTTTGTTATTCTATCCCCTTGTTTCCTTGATGCTTATGATTGGCTGCTCCAAGGCTCTGAGCTCCAGCTCCTGCCCTGGCTTTCTCCATCAGTAAGTAAAGATGATGTGCATGTGCATACAGCCATAGAACTTTGAAAATTGCTTCTAAGGGAGGCTAGGCGATGGCATATATGTACTTTTAAATTTGTATGGTCTCCCCAATGACCCAGACCCATAGGTAGTATTCTCCAGATACAGGAAGGAGGTTTATCTCCCCTTGAGGAAACAAAGCAAAGCAACAATGATGATAATACCAGCTTCCTCATTACAACAACCCAATAACATGGGGATTTCACAGTTACATTTGATTAAATTGCATCTAATTCATTATTTTAGAGTTGAAAATAGATCCAAATGATGATCAACCTAAAATGTATAAAAGCATGTCTTGATGGTTTCTAATTTTTTGACCATAAGTTGTAGGTTTATTATCTTGCAAACCAGTTCCTAATTTATGATTCTATTTTTTAAGATCTTGAATGGTATTAATATATGTTATATATTACATATGGACATATGTTCACATAATTTTTGTTATATATATACACATGTATTATATGTATGGTAACATATGCACAGCATGTATATATAATTTTATATAAATATAAAATTTATAATTCATATATAGCATAATTATAATATATGTGATGTATAATTAATATAATACATATGTTATATACACAATATATGCATTACACATATGGTAATATATGTGTGCATGCACTTGCACATATGTATACAAAATTTGGAAAGGCATGCCCAATTATGTAGATAGAAATTCACTTCTTGTAGTATCCTGGAAATTCACTTCTTGTAGTATCCTGGAAATTATAGACAGTACAGAGTGCTGCTTCATTTTCACTGAACCATCAATTAAGGTGAGGGAGATAGTTTGGAATTAAGAGTCATTTAGTAAGTAATATTTTTAAAGCAAATTAACAAGAGTTAAAGACAAATGTCAGCCCAATGCCATCTGTTGAAGAAAGCCATAAACACATATTCAGTAACCCATTTTTTACTGAACAGATCCTATTTCTATAGGGCAATAATTATAAATACTCTCTTATTGGCTTGGAGTCAAATTGTTTCCATAAGGATCTTTTAATTTTCCTGTTGTTTCCTGTACCTTGGAATGTACCAAGGTGAAAATACTTTTCTCACACATTGATTCTCAATTCTGACCCTACTGAAAAGAAGAAATTTATTAGGGAGGTCCTAATGTATGTTTGAAATCTTTAAGCAAAAATATTAGCTGACGAATCTTCCTTCTAGCTCTGTGGTTTCAGTCAGATAGCTCATCTCTGTACTTTATCAGCAAATTCCTTGATTCCATTTAATTCACACAATTATTTTAATTACCTTTCAGGTCATTTCTTTGGCTTTTATTTATTTTTCTGTCCTTTAAATATGGGTGAAATTTGAGACTTTCCTATTATCTCTGCATATTTTCCCTTCGAAGTCAGCCTTCTTCAATTTGCCTCATAAATATTATATCCTAAATGACTCTAAATTCCAAACTGTATCTCTGAACCTCATTCCTGATTTTCTGGTTAAATTAAAATGAAGCATTACTCAGTTCTGTCTATAATTCCCAGGAAACTACAAGAAATGAATTTCTATCTACATAGTTAAGCAGGCCTTCACAAATTATACGTTCAGTGTTCCTCTTGAAGATATAAGTCTCTATCTACCTTTGAGGTTAGAAAAAGCTGAGTTGCTCTGATTAGATAAATAAGTAAAATAAAAATAAACACAAACAAGCAAAAATTAACTATATTGGCCAGGCATGGTGGTACAAGCCTATAAGCCTAGTAACTTGGGAGGCTGAGATGGGAGAATCAGTTTCTAGGCCAGTCTCAGCAATTTAGCAAGACCTTCAGCAACTAAGAGAGACCTTGTTTTTAAATAAAAAAAGGGCCGGGGGTGTACCTAATAGGTAGAATGCCCCTGGGCTCTATCTGTAGTATCAAAATATATATATGTATATTTTTCTGTTATTTTCTTTATTGTTTTTTCTCTTGAGAACTTAGGATTGAAGAAGGAAGAAACAAAATGGAATTGAGGTTGCAAGTAAGGAGAGAAAGAAGATTTACAAGCCAGACAAGAAAAAGAATTATTTTTAACAGGAAGCTTTGAATTATGTAACTTTGAGCTGTTCACATAGTAATACACATTTCTCTTTCTCCCAGGACTGCCTTTGCCTTGCTTGGCATTTTGTGAAAGTCTAGGAGAGCTGTCTTCAGCATACAACGCAACTCAACAGAGGAAGAAAAGGGAACCATATGGGCCAAAGTATTGGGATTAACCTCATTTAGCAAAAGAAGGTACTCATGGCAGAGATAAATGTAACAGCGAAAATCCCCTGGATATTTCCTAAAACCTGTGAGATGTTGGTATTATTTCAACAGAGTGGGTGGGGAATTAAGCAATTATTACTGAGTTCTATGGATCACGGATAAGGTGATTCCTACCACTGACTGCATATTTATAAGCATATGCTCTGCTCTTGCTTGACAGTGAGCATTTCAAAAAGCAAAACTGCTTTTCTTACACAATGCCCCAGAGCAGTAGATTTCATTATTGTTGTTGTTGTTGTGATTTCATTATTGTTGTTATTATTATTATTATTATTATTATTATTATTATTATTATATGAGAGGAACAGATATTTATTTAAGAAAGAAAGGAAACCCCATTCACGCAGTTAATATAGGGTCATCTTGAGAGCCAAAAGTAGTCCTACTGTAATTATGAGTGGTACTAAAATGATGACATCATCTTTAACTCTCATTTCCCTTCATTTTCATGCTGTTTTGTTACATAACTTCTTTGCATTACACAGTTATTTCAGAAGTAATTATCATCAGGAAATCTATTTGCTGTTTAGCAAAATTTATCATAGAAAGAATTGTTGATGTAATGCTTCCTTGCTTATTTATTGGCTTGCTCATTTGTTATTACAATAGGAATTATGGTACTGTATTAAATATAAAATGAGGTTTTCTTTCTATAGCTTAGCAGATAGTGATTTAAATAAAGACAAATATGAGAGATTAACTGTCAAATGTGGCTGATTCCAATTAATTGAAGGATGGAGTTATTTGAACGAACTCTTCAAATACAAGTTAAAAGCTAAAAGAAAACAAACTGAAGGTATGCTTTGAAGCACATGGACAAAGGCCTTCAACTTATTAAACCATTTTCTGGATGTCATTTTTAAAATATATTCTACTTGTTCTAGCTTAAGGGAATCCCACAATGACTTAGTGGTTTGGGAATATAGCAGAGGAAAAAAAAATGAAACAGAAACAAACCCAACATCTCAAACTTTTGGCTTGATGCTTAGTTCTTATTTATTTTTATATATTTATTTAAAACTTTGGATCTCTGAAGAAAAATCTGTATTTCAGTATTACACATGGGATAGACTTTTATTGCTGAGGCAATCCTCCTGTCTCAGCCTCCCTAGTACTGAGATTATCACACCCAGCTAAGACATGGTAGTTTTGTATTTGACAGTTTAAGCTATTTCTTATTTTAAGAAATTTTACTACATTATTTTCTATCTTACATTTTCCTTAATTGGCATTTTATTGATAGTAACATATAGATAGCAGAGCAGCTTTGATGGTGACTGTATTTGAATGCTTATTCTAAAACGTGTTGTTTGACAATGTGTTTTATCTTGTATATTTAATATTCTTAGTTTTGCTTTGGCATCTTGACTAGAAATACTTTTTTAGAGTCAAAATGCTATCTGCATATTTTCTAACATACCAATAACTTCAAATAAGATACATGTTTTAAAAATCCTTTCATTTTCCTAGAAATTCCATAGAATGGATCTTATATTGACTTATTAACTTATTATCATAAAATGAAAGCTCCAAATTGAATTACATTTTATCCTATGTCCAACCAAGATGTTTATTCATAATGAAGCTAACAATATAACATCCTCTTCTACTTTTAATGAAATAATAATTTGCTCCTTGGCAACTTTTTTAAGATTTAAACTTGGAAAATAGTGTTGAGCTGTAGAAGCCACAAGAATGAAATGGCCATTGATACCTAGGACCCAACAGATTCTTGAAAGGTTCCCCCGATGTGTTTTGTGCTTGCATGAATTCCATCCTTATTGGATATCTCAAATCACCTGTGCATAGAATTATGTTCCAAAAATGAACTCATTTTTCTTCCTCTTATTCATAACTGATGCTATTATAAATGACTTTTGCTTTTGCAACAAGATTTATTAATAATTGAAACTGAAGAAAAAAAGGGACAAAAGTAAAAATTCCCCTGAGGCTGGTTCTTCATCTTTCTTGTTTTCATTTTTCTTCTTCTTGAATGAATTCATGCTTTTTTCTGGTGAAACCAGGGTCTAGTCTTCATGCTTGAGGACTCCAATGTGAACACCTGCACATGTGCTCTCATGTTTTCTAGCGTCAGCATGCCACCTGTGCCATAGCTAGTATGCACACTAAGTCACATGTACAGCTTGTTTGCTTTTTCCTCTAAAGAAAGTCAGCCAGTAAATTTGCCAAACTTACCATCCTGGCTGGTATCCCTGAAAACTGATTTTAAACTGTCATGATAAATACCCCTATGCTTCCTTTCTCAAATCCCTCCAGATCTTTCTAATCATTTGTCACTGCCAATGTCTGTTTATCTAACTCGGCTCTTAAGTGACATGCATTACTGAGGAAAGTACATCTCCACTCACCCAATGTCACCTCATGTCATCTAATGTCAAATGTCAAATCATCATTGCTTGTCATTGTTGATTCCTCTAGTGTGGGATACTAATTCATAATCCTAAATTTCAGCCTGAAAATCTTGAATTTATTAAGTTCTTACTAAAAACCAGAAAAGAAGTCAGCACTTCAAATAATCTTTTTTTCTTCATAATTCTATAAGGACTATTTCTTAGGGCATTTTGCAGATGAAAGCCCAGAGGCTCAGAAAGATTTAGCTTGAAATCTCTCATCACACAATTCCTTGCTACCTCTCTATTTTGACGGCACACTGCTATACCTTTGAAAGCCTGAAAATCAACATTTTCATTCTCATGATTATTGCAATATTATTCACATAGTTGAGACCTGATTTATTTTATCCATTCTCACCACCACATCACACCTCCACACTTCAGTACCATTTTTTTCCAACTTTCTACTAGAAGTTCCCACTTGAATATTGTGTAGTCCTTTGAAATCTGATATGTGCTAATTTTTTTCAAATTGTTTTCAGTTTATTACTTTTAGTAAAATCAGTTGAGATGAGCCCATCATCTCTGCAGTGACCTTGCAGATGGTCTACTCACTGGCTTCCTATATTCAGAGATTACAGCCTAAGTATTCTACCATTATTTGGAACTCCAAATTTCCAATCACAGCTTTCTCTATTCACTGATATATCCTTGATTCATGTTTTCAAGACTGTTCCATCTAATGTGTACCCAATATTCTATTCCCACATCAAATTATACTCCAGAATAAGATTAATATATATCTGCATGTACTTCCCTGGTTCCACTCATTTTTTTTTTCTAAAATGCTTTGAGCATTTATTTCTGTCCAGGAAAGTGCATATTAAATGGGGAAAAACTGTTAGAGTTCCCACTAAAAATAGGCAAAAGACAAACATGCTCATTATTACCACTTCTTTTCAATATAATACTTGAGACTCTACCAGAGCAATAAAAGAGTAGACAGAAATCAAAGGAGTACAAATAGGATGGAAAAAAATGTCCCTGTTTGCAGATGGCATAATACTATACTTAGAAGACCCAAGAAACTCAACCAAAAGGTTTATAGAACTGATCAACAAATTCAGCAAGGTGTCTGGATACAAATTCAATCTTAAAAAATCAGAAGTGTCCCTGTATGCCAACCACAAATCCGCTGAAAAAGAATTCCAAAAAACACTTCCACTCACAATACCCCCCTCCAAATAAAATACTTAAGAATAAAACTAGCAAAGGAGGTAAAAGATCTCTACAAGTAAGATTATAAAATACTAAAAGAAAAAAGTGAAGAAGACATTAGAAGATAGAAAGATCTTCCATGCTCTTGGATAGGCAGAATAAATATTATCAAAATGGTCATACTCCCAAAAGTGATATACAGATTCAATGGAATACCCATTAAATTACCAAGGGCATTCCTCACAGACACAGAAAAATCAGTCCTTAAATTTATTTGGAACAACAAAAACCCCAGAATAGCCAAAGTAGTTCTCAGCAATAAGAACCATGCAGGAGGCATCACAACACCTGACTTCAAGCTATACTACAAAGCCATAGTAATAAAAACAGCATGGTATTGGCAAAAAAACAGACACATAGACTAATGGTGCAGAATAGAAGACTCAGAAACAAATCTTCACACCTATAGCTAATTGACTTTTGACAAAGGGGCCAAAAACATACACTGGAAAAAGATAGACTCTTCAATAAAATGGTACTATCTGAGAAAAATCAGTCGATGAAATCTAAATAATGGTCTTTTATTGCCTTCTTTTCTGCTTTTATTTTCATTTTTTGTAATCTTTACTCTTTGTAGGATTTGCACAAATGGGGCAATGTCAACACTTGGAAAGACCTTATGTGCCAAGACTATTCTAAGCATTTTTAAATAAAATACATCATTTCATTAAGATAGTCATAGCACCCTTATCAGGTATATAGGGTCTCATTGATGAAAATTAAAGATGAATATTTAAAAGTCACAATGTTAATAGCTAATGGAACTGGAGTTTAAACCAAAGAATAACAGAATCCAATGTATACACACACACACACACACACACACACACACACACACATACACATACACACACAGGCTAAATTGTATGTATGTATAATCCACTAGCAATGAATATATTTAAAATATCCAAGCCTTGACTTCTAAATACAATTTTTCAATAAAATGAATCAAGGTTCCCTTGGATAAATAGTTAATTCTAAGATTGTCTTTGGAGAATATAAGAAGAGCCTGGAGCATCTTGTAATTCCAAAAAGCAAAAAAGGGCTCTAATGAAAAGTGGGTATATGTCAAAATAACACAGAACACAACCCAAAGAACTTCTGTTGTAAAAACCTGGGACATGTTAAGAGAAAATGTAATGATAGTATCAGATTATTACCCAAAGGGGGGAAAAAAAGCAAATATTCTGAGACTACACTAACA
This sequence comes from Graphiurus murinus, assembly GCA_004027655.1. Lineage (NCBI taxonomy): Eukaryota > Metazoa > Chordata > Mammalia > Rodentia > Gliridae > Graphiurus > Graphiurus murinus. Next base: position 40,340 of record PVLC010002646.1, on the reverse strand, counting down.
TAAATATATATGACTTAATTAATAAGTAATGGGGGAAGAGAATAAATATTCCTCAGTGAAGTATTCAAAATAATAAAGGAAGGAGGAATAAGCAAAATGGAAAATCAACAATAAAATACCACAGTAATCTCTGAAGACAAGATCTATTGATGAATGTTAAAGATAGTGTCCAAGAACTTTAAGGAACATAGGATACTTACAGAGACTCAACATTCTCCTGCCCAAAGTATTTATTAACTAGCTATAAACTTTTAATAAACACTCACAAATTCTTTACAATTCCTTGATGAAACAGGTGGAGCTTAGTTCTCCAATCCTTAAATGTAGTCAGACTAAAGGACTTCTGACAAAAATATAAAAAGAAAATGATCACTTTAAAGAAGACACCTAGCCAGCATCACCTTAACTGATGAACTTTCTCTGATAAAAAAAATTCATGGTGATGTCATGTAAATCTTAGCATGATGAGAAAAAAAAATCCATAAACTCAGGCTAATCTCAAAACATCATATGCAAATTGATGAATAGTAGATAAAATGATTCTTCAAATACCATGAAAAACAGGTAAAAGAAACTCAGAAATTGAAAGAGAATAATAAGACATAATAATTAAATGAGATGTGAATCCTAGAATAAAAAAGGAGAACATTGGTAGAATACCATAAAATCTGAATAAAGTCTATTGTTAGTTAATACTATTAATTGCATAGCTTGGGAATATACCAGGGTTGTTTCCAATATTTACAATAGGTGAAGCTGGATGAAGGATATATAAGAATTCTCTGTGCTACCCTAAAAACTCTTCCATGAAACATTTCAAAGTAAATAAGTTAACCCAAATATATTGCAATTCAACCTAGAAACATTTCAAAGTAAATAAGTTAACCCAAATATATTGCGATTCTTAGGAAGAGGAATCCAATTCCGAAATCCTAGCCCCACAACTAGCCATTGGGAGTTTAGCAGAATAAAGAGCTTTGATCTAAAATGATACACCTTACTTGAAAAATAGTTATTTTTTTTCCTGTTATACTTGAATTCTAGCTTATGACAAAGCACTGCTATTAAGAGGTGACTATGTTCAATTAGTTGCTAAAAATGTTGCAAAAACTTTTTTTTAAGTTTATACTGAATTCAAATAATTCAATCTCTTCCCCAACTTTGTAGGAAAAGAAAAGTTTTGTTGCTTTGAGTTACTCATGTTGCCAATCTATTTTGAACATGTTCAGCAGACAATCACTTAGCTTCTTACATTTCTTTCCAATGTAGACACTGAATTTCAGATATACTACTTAGGTCTATTGATAATGTCATTCTTTTAAGATGTTGCGCCCCCATCCAATCACTAACACAGAGCTACTTTGAATTATAGATTTTTTAGTAAAATAATGCCAGCTATTTCAAAAGCCTGAAAAAAATAAAACCGAAGGATTTCTTCCTTCAATTCAATCAAATTTCTCTTTATGCATCATTGGTTTTCATCTCCAATGTCTCAGGAATACTTTATTACCTATAGATCTCTTTGTTATGACAAAAACAACTATAGCTTCTTTAACCCAAATGCTTAGTTATAGTTGCTTTTAACATTTATTTAGAAAACATATAAAGTATACACACTCTTTCAATGCCTTTAGAAATATTAGTCACTTGAAGACTTCCTAGGACCTAGGCTGAAACATAAAATAACACCAAAATTAACAAGCTCCTTAAGGTGTTCATACCTGAGGTTGAGTATAAGATGTAGGTGCTCCAAGAAAAGGGTAGATAATTAAAGACATTCCCAGGACAGGGACCAAGTGAGAGCAGCCCAGAGCATCTGGGGTGTGCGGGAGACAATGAAATTGTGCCTGCTGAGTGCTTTCCTGCAGCAGGTGACCTGAACAGCATTCCCCAGGTTGCATAAGAAACAGTGTAGCTTGAAAACTCATTGCAAGCACCCAAAGCCATGGATGCAGACTCACAGAGGCATGGAATAATAGACTATAATAGGGAAATAGCAAACACATCTGTCTGTGTGCTTGTACTTCAGTATGTGTTTCCAGGAGGAGACGGGGGGCATGATGGTTTAGTAAGATTGGGAGCAAAACCATGAAAACACCGCATTATATAGTTTTTAGAGAGATGCAACAGTTAAAAGACCTTTTTTTTTTCCTTATGATTTGTTGTCCATATAAGGCTTCAAAGATAAAGTACAGCATTTCCTAGGCAAACAGTAAATAGCAGGGGAGGCTGTGATTGCTATTATCATTGTTGCTCTGATTATGTTCATTACCAGGCAGCAGTAAGACTCTATAGTCTCATTTTAAGCAGAAAATTAACGTGCTTATATTTGTGGTTTGAATAGGTATGTTTTTATCCCACTGACTCTTTGTTATTGACTTTTAAACCGTTTTTCCCCCCTTTCTTTTCAATAAAACAGATTTAGAGACATAACAAAGAAAACTAACCAGCCCAATTTGCACTGGAGATAGGCTGACAATTTGGGAGAATGCATCCCCTTTTCTGGTCTCCATCAACATCAACTCTCCAAGGCTATTTACAGATCCTCCCTTTTTTCTACCCCTGATGTATACTAAGTTTTCAGGTCACATCCTCTCTGTTGTCTCCATTTCCTCCTTATTTCGCTCTACTCTTTCTCCTGTTCCCACAGTGATCCTCCAAACACAGGATGAAGAGTGGTTTTCAGCAGGGGGTTGAGTTAAAATCTATCATTAGCCAGTGGTGGTCTCAAAATAGGAGGGCAGGCTAATTGGCAAGTAAGAAAATCCACAGCTGAGTTGGGCTCCGATGTTGGTGATTTGGCTACCTTATGTGAGGTGCTTGATGTTAGGACTTCTACCGATTTTCTCAGTTCCTGCAACAGCATTCCATGGAACCAACCACAATTATGTGAGCATTCCTGCTCAGTCTAGGGAGGAGAAAGCAATTGGTTTCCACTGACTTTTGCTTATTCACGTGACACCCTCTGGTCAGTGGCTACGAAGGGCCATGATGTTTGCTATAATGAACCTGAGGATTTAAACGTGATTGTTTTGGTTCAACCTCTCGGTTTCTTGTGTTATGTTCTCAGCCATGAAACCTGCATGGCCGATGTTACAACTGTGGTCTGGAATGTTCCCAAAAGAGCTCATGTAGGGGTACAGTAGGTGAAACATTCAGAGGTGAAACAACTGAATCATGAGGGCTGAAACCTTATCAGTAGGGAAATCCACTGATAGATTGATAGCTTGAAAGTATTCACTGGGTGGTAACTATAGGCAGGTTAGGCGTGGCTGAATGAGGTGGGGACACAGCCTTCAGGACTATATATATATATCCCCTGTCTCCTCCTCCTCCTCCTCCTCCTCCTCCTCCACCTTCTTGTCCTGCTTCCTGGCTGTCAAGAGCTGAGGAGCTTAACATTCCATGATGGAATGTTAAGTTTGGTAAAGTTGGTTCCTATAACTTAAATGTCCTAATTGTTTCAACCTCTGATTGGGACTGTCCTCTCATCCCACTTTTCAGAGTGGAAATAACAAAGGTAATTAAAATTATTATCTATTTTATTTTAGGAGTTCTTGAAAGTTAAATTATATAGCATTTTTGTTATATGAAATGAATTTGAATATCAATTTCCAAAGTAAAAAAAAAAAAATTGGTGACACTGAGGATTGAATCCAGGAACACTCTATCTCCAACCCACACCCCAGTCTTATTTTATTTGGAAATAGGGTCTCGCTAAATTGTTGAGAGCCTGGCTACATTTCTGAGGCTGGTCTTGAACCTGAGATCCTCATGTCTCAGCCTTCCAAATAATGGGATTACAGACGTGTGCCACTACAGCTGGCTAAAGGTAAAATTCTTAATTACTTTGAAATTCTAAATTCTTACCTATTTTATTATGAAATTATATAAAAAGAGATACTTTAAAATTTTCAGATAAAACTATATCTTGACACTATATCAGTTTTTGTGATATAACTATGCATATATATGTATATATATGATGCAAGTCAAAAATAAAAACTCCTCAAAATCACCTTGCAATTAACAAATGTAAAAATAGTATTAGTTCATTAATTTTTCCTATTGAATAAACATTTTCAATATTGTGTCATACAATGAAAGATAGAACAAAATTTTCAAAACAATAAGAACAAGGTGGTATAACTAAATTTGTTCACTTTCATTCATAATAATAAAGCTGTAATTTGTCTAAAACCAAGGTGAAATTTACTTATACTTACAAAAATAAATATTCCAAAGGCTGAGGTTTTGATGAGTAATGATGATTTTATTATAGCTTTATGGTTGAAATAGTTTTAAAACTTGTATTTTTGTCTAATGTGTGACATTATGTTTTGTATCATTGTGATGTCTCTATATTCTGTGTCACTAGGTAGTCATAAAAACTAGATATAATATTCTGGCTTTTATTACCTTCTTGTTTCTTATTTATGTATAAGAATGATGATTAACCCAGAATGTCTAGGTGGAAAAGATTGTCACTAATGCAAACAATAAACTAAGTGACTCTTACTGCAAGAAAATGATCTCTATTTTGTCACCTTGAGTTCAATAAACTATGGTCTTACAATATTATTAAAGATAGTATGCAGAGTAATTTTATATCTTCCTACATAGTTGCATAGCTTACTTATATCCCATAAAATGCTATCTTTCTCAATCTAAAATGAACACAACACCTCCTAATTTTAGATTTTTGAAGGCATTAAATATGATGAGCATCACTCTTCCAACAGCTTAGCTGTACATATTCATGCGGGCACTCTCTATGGCACTACTTTCTATAGAAATCTTGACATGCTGTGAACCTGACCACTCAAATACTCATCTAAGAACTACAAGTGGAGGCAGCTAACACAGAGCTGTGCTAAGTAGAAGTCAAGACCATGAGTATCCAGAGCCACATGGCAGGTGGAAGGGCTACAGAGACAAAGATGGCAATAAAGAAAGAGTAAAAGCTGTCTACTGAGGCACTATTGTACCAGGAGAGGCCACAGAAACAGGCTTGCTTTAGACACATCGGCCTTGTCACTCATCCATGTGAACTTTAGACATTAGTAAGTGCGATTATTCCTCAGTATCTGAAGGGGATTGGCTCCAGGACTCACTCCCATTTTCCATGTATACCAATATCCAAGGATACTGAGTACCTTATATACAATCATATAACCATACACACATCCTCCCATGTATTTTAGTTTCTTGGTTTTAAATATTGGGGAGGGGTTCTGGGGATTGAACCCAGGGCCTTGTGCATGCTGAGTTCACAACGCTCTGCTAATGAGCTACACCACATCCTTATTTTTTTCTCTTTTAATTGCTGCTAATCTTCATTATCTAAATATGTGGCCTATAATTTCTAATCCAAGATGTAACTCTGAAGATAGGATTTTAGGTTCACTTTGGAGTAATTTTTTTTTCAGCACCTAACAGGTTTTATTAAGAAGTGGGTGGGTGTTTTAGGATGACTGTGTAATAACTTCAAAAGAATAATAGGGCCAGTAGTTTAGAAATGAAATGTGAAGTCTTTCTAAATCACAGAGAGAAAGCTTTTCACTGAAGAGAGACTTCACGTGCACATCTTCAACACTAACAGCGTTGAAAATGAAAATTCCTATTTTTTTCCCTTTAAGAAAGATCTATCAATCCTTTTAATAAAAATATATAGATTCTTAAATCTCTCTTGACATTTCTAATCTAATGAAGGGATGAGGAAATAAAATGCTCTGTTTCTTGTCATTTTTCCCAAAAGGCTTTGAAATAAACTTGTTCAGGGATGACAGCGTAATAGAGAAGAGTGCCTGCTGCAAACACCACTCTGACAGGTTTTCAAATACTCTTGTGGAAATAAGAGAGTAAGGTGCATCAGGAGAGGGCTGGATGGACCAAGACTCAAGTGAAGAATGAAGGTGTAACTTTGAAGCAATGCACATGAGTGCCATTTGTGTTGGAAGTGGAATGTGAGTAATTAGCAGACTTGCAGCCAGATATTCAAAGACCCAGATATTCAAAGACCCCCTTGTCCCCAGAGGTGGGGACAAGGTCAGGAAAGTTCCTGCCTTACATACTCTAAGAAAACACACCATAAATGACAGCTGTACCTTCTGAGAGCCATACTGTCTCAGTTAATATTCTCACTGTTTTAATCCCAAAAGACTGACCACTTCCTTCCTTAGAGGAAGGAAGACTTATTTGCTCACAGTTTTTGGAGATTTAGAGGTTCAGTCCATGTGAGGCCCGGTTTGTGCAGCTCAGGGTATGGCAGCTGGAAGTAGAGAGAGGGAGAACTCTAGGGATCTGCTCCTCACCTCACAGAGCCCATGAGCAGAGCACAAGCAGGGGAAGAAGAGGTCTTTTATAATCCCAAAGTCACACCCCAGAGACCTCTCAACAACCAAATGGGATATTCTAAATCCAAATCATTATACATACAAAGGGACCAGGAAAGAAATCACCTCATTTTCATTAAAAGACAAAGAAATAAACCATAATTTAAAGAATATTTTTTAAACAATGAGGTTAGATAAAAGGATTTTCAGGATTAGAAGCATAAAGATCTTTAGAATATTTTAAAGGGATAATAAAAATTAATATTCCCCCCAATTGCACTACATTTACTAAGCACTTAGTATATATCTATTCCTTTATGTTCTCTTGTAGGACTCATTCTAAACTGACGGTATTTGTATTAGCAATCCTGGGTAAAATAGGAAGAAGCTTGAGAGACTTTAAGTGGTTTCACAGTCTAGAAATGGCCATTAAGTTACAAAGTTTAAATTCTAACCCACATCCACTTGATACCCAAATCCCTGATTTCTGTCACTGTATAGTAATAACTACTATCTAAAACAAACAAATAACAACAGAAAAACCCACATACACAACAAACTTCAATACCTTTCTTTTCAAATCATATCATTGGTCAAGTCCTAAAACATATGTCACTCCTCCCTGATTTAAAAAATATAAAAACAACTTTTTCATTAATTCCTTTCACACTAGTAAATGTTGTCTAAGAAATAATATCTTTAAATACAATAATAAAATAAATGAAACAGTCTACAGCCTATCTAAGAATAAATGCACAATGAAGAAATATATCCTATTATACATAAAAGATTAATACAAAGGTAGTACAATAAATCAAGAAATAATGTAAAGACTAGGAATACTTGGAAAACTATTTATTTATTTATTTCAAAACCAATTTTAATCTTCATGTTGTACAGTTGAGGTAAATATTTTGGATTTAGTACCTAAACATAATTCATCAAATTATGAAATAAAAGAAAGTGAAAATAGACTACCAAATATTTTTCTTGAGAGATTAAGCTTAAAAATAGGGGGTGCGAGAAATCACAAACAAAAAGAGGACAAAAAAAAGCTAAATAGATAGATTTTAAAATTATATAGATTTCCAGCCAGGCATGGTGGCGCACGCTTGTAATCCCAGCATTTGGGAGGCTGAGACTGGAGGATCCGGGTTTGCGGCCAGCCTCAGCTACCTAGTGAGGCACTCTGCAACTTAGTGAGACCCTGTTTCAAAATAAAGAATGAAAAATAGGGCTGGGGGTGTAGCTTGGAGGTAGAATGCCCCTGAGTTCAATCCCCAGTGCCACAAAAAATAAATAAATAAATAAATAAATAAATAAATAAATAAATAAAATAATATAGATTTCCAACTCACAACTATGCAAAACATAGTTATCTTTATTAATTTTAAGATAACATCAACCTCTAAGTGAACTATTGTTCTATAATCTAGTTAAGCAAAAGAAAGAGGGTAATATGAAATGTTATTTAATGACGGTCTAATATTTTATCAAATGCTATTTTCTGATGGGCTAATCCATTGATATTTGTGTTTGGTTTACTTCAAAACAAGGTCATAATCAAAGGTCATGTATTTAATGACAAAAATCTTATGTAGAGTCTCTGACCAGTTTTTATAATACATCTATAGTCATATTTCACTGTACTCTGAAAATTCATAGTTTTTACAGTTTTGTTTTGTTCTCTCATTTCCTGCTTCTCAGTGTGTTTAGAGTTTAGAACTCAATTTTAGTGTATTTTCAGTTTGATTGCCTGGCATCTTTAGAGTCGTAATTTTAAAGAGTTAGAGGAGACAATTTTCCTCCCACAAATGCAAAACCACAATCAGCTTCCCCATTGCATTCCACATGGTAAAAGTGTTTGGGTATTTGAATTGGAAGACCTTATTTGCCTTCTTTCCAGTCTTTGTTCTATCATTTGCATTTGTATTTCACAATGAGATGGAATTAACCTTTTCCCCAGTCATCAGAGTTTTGCTTCCTGGGTTTATTTATATTCCAACATTTTCTAGTGGTATTTCTTTTTTTTTTTTTTTTTTTTTTGCGGTACTGGGGATTGAACTCAGGGGCATTCTACCTCTGAGCTATACCCCCAGCCTTATGTTTTACTCTTCATTTTGAAACCGAGTCTCACTAAGTTGTGGAGTGTCTCACTAGGTAGCTGAGGCTGGCCGCGAACCAGGATCCTCTGGTCTCAGCCTCCTGAATGCTGGGATTACAAGCATGCGCCACCACGCCCGGCTTCTAGTGGTATTTCTAATACCATTAGATACTTTGTATCAAATAAATTTTGTCTTGTAGGTATTCTACTTTAAATGTTGATAATTTTTTTACACAAAAAATTTCCCAGTGTCATTTTATGTATCAATGAAAAAATGGTTCCTAAGTTCCAGAGTTTCTGGTGTTTGTGATGAGTCTGAGTTTATCCATAACAAGTAAAGTTACTGTCTTTGGAAAGCACATAAATTTGGAAAGAACAGTATGTCAACCATACTGTATTTGGAAAGCATGTAAATTCAGTTTTATAGTTTGGATGGAATAAAGGGATTTTAAATCTGTAGCTCTTGCTAACTTTTAATGTCTTTTCTGAATCACCCCTAAGACAGTCTGAATAAGAGATAATAAGATGAATATTCTTTCTCATATGTAGAAGCTAGAGAGAAAGCAGGAAAGAAAAGGGACTTCATGAACATGAAAACAGTATGGAGGATCCTCAGACAAATGGGAATGAACCTACCATATGATCCAGCAATACCACTTCTGGGTATCTATCCAAAAGAATGGAAACCAAACTATCAGACCGACGCATGTGTATCTATGTTTATAGCTGCACAATTCACAATAGCCAAAATATGGAAGCAGCCAAGATGTCCATCGATAGATGAATGGATTACAAAACTATGGGATATGTACACAATGGAATTTTACTCAGCCATAAAGAAGAACAAAATCATGTTATGTGCAGGGAAATGGATGCAACTGGAAAACATTATGTTAAGTGAGATTAGCCAGTCACAAAGAGTAAAGAAGCATATGTTCTCCCTAATATGCGGATGCTAGGGAGAAGATGGGGCATAAGAGGGTCTCCAGATGGAAAAGGAGAGACCCTCGATAAACAAAGAAGTTGATCTAACCGAAGGGGATAGACAGGGGCCGGGGGTGACACCCTAATGTACATCAAGGTTACTCACAAAACCGAACTTGAGAGGGAGGGAGGGCGAGGGAGCGGGGTGGGAATCTAGGAAAGGGATCAAATGAGAAATGTGGGCACATATGTCGTCATCAATTTGTACCTAACAAAGATGTATGCTTATAATGCACGAATAATAAAAAAACAATAAATAAGGATAATATAAAAGTTTAAAAAAATGAAAAGAGAGATCAGTAGAATAGTGAAAGATAACTGGAGAAGGAAGAAAGGGAGGGGAAAAGAAAAGTAAAAATTGAAGATATATGTTAAAATGTGTAAACAGGAATGTATTAATGACGAAAAAGTGCAAAAGATCAATGGTTTAGCCATTGACTGATAGTTATATAAACATGTTTTGTTATTAATATATCCAATTTAGTTTAGGTAGCAAAAGACCATGAAATCTAGGTATGCGTCTAAATGGCTAAATTATTTGTATATTCCAGATATATGCAATTAGCAAACAGTTTTAAAACCTCATGTTACAGACTGACTGCTTCATGTGGTATTAAACAAATACCTTTGAAATCCTGATATTTCCACATTTCAGTTTTCTAATTCTTGAATAAAGAAAATATCTTCCTTTTCTATATCCTAAGAGTAGTGTGAGATAATATAAACATTTAACTATATATTTTAATATACATAAATATAAGGCAGTATTAATGAATTGTTAATTAGGAATAGTGTAGCTATGATTAATATTTCTTACTGGAGGAATGCTTTTTTCCTTAAAAATGACTTAATAACCTTTATTTCAGGTATTAACGTTTCTGTATTTTACCTGGCTTTTATTTATTCATAAGTGACTTACAGTCTACTTTATTCCTTCAAATGCTTACTGTAGCTTACAACCTTAGAGGTATACAAAAAAGAACGCAAATAAAATACGGATAAAAGTCTACTGTAGACAACATAGAGATAGATACACCTTCATTTCATTATCCTAGCTAAATGCATTTCTGTAACTGGGCAAAGAATGTTGAATCCAATAATTAATGCAGTGTCCATTATTGAAAAGGTAATAAAAACTACCAAGAGTTATAGCCAGAGTTATTCCCAATAACATTCAATATACTTTTATTAAAAAATTTACAAGTGATTTAATGAATTAACCTGGAAAAACATCCTCCACCTAACTCAAACCTCTCACCATTACATATTAGGCATGGCAAATCAGTAGATTTTCATATAAAGGCCATTGGATGATGGGGTTTTTTTTGGCTAAATATCTTACAAAAATTAAAATTTTCTCTCAAATGTCTTGCATCTCATTTTGGAAACTGTTTGGTAATAGCCTGATTAAATTTCAAATTTGGTTTTCCAATGTTTGATGTATGATATTTACAGAGTGGGGTTCTCACTGACTTTGACCATTAGATTTAAGTCAGAGGATCCATCAGTATCAATATGAAAGTTAGGTGTCTGACCTAAAAAGCTTGTTGATAGAGAAAATATCACAGCCTGGAGGTAGGCTGCGAGAAAGTAGGAAGATCGATTGCAAGAAGTCTGTTTCAATGCCTACATATTTTGGCACTTAGTAGGATTTTTTCCCTTGTCTTATCCCTTCTATCTTTACCTTTTACTTGACAACAAATGTCTGCCTGACAGCTCACTAACCAACCTTCGGCTGGTCATCTTTCCTGCAAAGCTATTGGCATTTCAATAATTATATTTTGTTGTGTAATGAAAAACATTACTTATATTATTATTATAAAATTATTATTATTATTATTATTATTATTATTATTATTATTATTATTATTATTTTGTTTTATTGTTGTACTGGGGATTGAACCCATTCTATTTCCAAGCTACACTCCCAAAGCTATTTTATTTTTTATTTGTAAACAGGGTCTCACTAAGTTGCTGAGAGTTTTGCTAAGTTGCTGAGGCTGGCCTTCAACCTGTGATCCTACTGTTTCAGTCTCCTAAGTACCGGGATTACAGGTGTGTGCTACCACACTCAGATAAAACAGTACTTTTGATTCATGGAATGTTGAACATCAGCAAAAAAAAAGAAAAAAAAATAATTTTGAATGAAAAATAGGCCAGCTAGAAGTACTATAATCCACTTCTGCAGAAAGCTGGTGCTCTAACAAAATAAAATTCGGGGGAAAAATGATATTGGAAGCAAATAATCGAATACTGAACTTGAAAATACCACTATTCCAGCATAATTAGTTTAAATGCAATCATTGTTTCTGCTGTCATAATTTTGTGATTTTACATCTAAATCATTACAAGCACATGTTTTCCCCAACTTTAGGACATTTTTTTTTTTTTTTTCTGGAGAGATTATTGTCTGGTTTAGTACCGCACTCACATTTCTTCCAAAACACACAGGATGCAAGGTATATCAGATTGCATTATTTTTAATAGCCCAATACATACTTTGTATTCTCTCTAATGTAGATTATGACCATGCTGTCTTTTTTTTTTTTTCCTCACTAATGGAAGATAATAATTGCTTATTGCCAATCAGCTAAGATCCTTCTTGTAATTATAGAAGCTTTTTTTTTTTTTTTGTACCTTTCCATGGTTTTGTCTCCAATCCTATAATTTTGTCTTTTTTGGCATCTCTTTGTTCCCTATTTTCCACACTTCTGACATTTTTGCTGTAGTCATCCATTGTCAAGTTTTTTACATGATACTTGTTTCTTTAATGCCAACTTAGAATGACAATGTGTAATGACATGACTATCTCCTTACTCATTGATAGAACTATTCTGTTGGCCAATTAAAGATTATACTTTTAAACAATCACTCTTCATTCCTGATTTCTATTTTCTAGGAATGACGAGCTGTACCTTTGGTTCCTGACTACGATAATAGCTTTCTGAAAAATAGCAAAAAATAATTAGTCATAAGGGTGACGTCTTTCCAACATTATCTAGGGTCTTTATCATTCCAGAGTAGGATCTGGGGAAATGTTAACGTGGAGTTCAACTTTATATTTATCTCCTTTATTGTACCAACAGCTACCTAGTGAGGCACTCTGCAACTTAGTGATACTCGGTTTCAAAATAAAGAATAAAAAATGGGGCTGGGGGTATAATTCGGAGGTAGAATGCCCCTGAGTTCAATCCCCAGTACTGCAAAAAAAAAAAAGAATTAAGAACTATCATATGTATAACCTTGCCTGTGGGACAAAGATATATTTATAACTGAAAATTTGATAGGTTGCTATAACTTTATAGAGCAATTATTTATTTTTCTCTAAGTATCTAATATCTCAAAGCATATTTATGTCTCTGATATATTATATAATTTTATGATGAGATTAATTTGGGAAATTCTGGGTTAAAGGAAGTTACAGTGGAGAGCTCAGGTTTCACAGAGCCTTTAGTAGGCTAATGTGTTTGAGAATCACCAAAGGGTTTTATGTAGGCCTAATATGAGTATGTCTAAAATGTATTTCACCACAGAACATCATGGCCCTGAATTCTCTCTGATACTTGAATTAGAGGATGCATCATTTTTTTGTTTTTTGTTTCTGTTCCCTATTTTCCAAACTTCTGACATAGATATTAGTACTTAGAGAAAAATAAATAATTCCTCTGAAAATTTATAGCAATCTACCAGAGTTTCAAATATAAATAAACCTTTGTCCCAAAAGCAAGATTATTCCAGATATTTCTTAGTAGGGCTAGAGTGATTCTTCTTTGATATCTGTTGTAAATGGATGGCTTAGTTCATATGCAAAATCACATTACTTACAGGTTATTCCAAAACACTCAGGATGCAAGGTATATCAGATTGCATTATTTTTTCCTAAATCAAAATTATTGGTCAAACAATCTCCTCAGTCAAATTGTCAAATATCTCAGTATTTCTCATCTTTTATGATTACCTTTTCTTCCTCATGAGTGAATCCAGACAGGCCACTGGTCAGCAGCCCTTTGCTGAGGTATTTGTTCTTTCAAAGTAGTGGTTCCTTTGACAACATCCCCTCCTTCTGTATCAACACTACCTACAGTGTTTTTGCTGGAGTTGCAGAGTTGAAGTCAGAGAAGACCAGAGAGCCCCCTGCCTACCACACAAACCACAACTTCCACCAAGAACTTTCTTCCTGTAAAATACTGCTATGTCATCATTTCCATTTTGGAAAACAATCTTCCCACTTCTGTTCAAGGGAATTGAATGATCATTCTCTACCTTGTTTTCTGTCTCTTCTTTTTCTCAAATCATCATCCTTACTACTTTTCCTTTGGACAATGCCACTTAATTGTCTAAAATACAGGTAGATGCTTTCTCAAATTCTGTCTTAAGCTCATACCTGCACCTGAGTTTTCAACCTTGAAACATAAAAGATCTATCAATTACTTGCAGAAGCAAGGTTAATCAGAAGTCCTTCTTTTGTGGGTAAAATAACCAAAATATCACAGAGTAAACGATGTGACAGGTCACTTAATTAATACCTTATAATCCTATTAACAAAGCCACCTATTTTGTGGGTGGTTGTTATGGAATATGGTGTATAGATACCATGCTCTCAAAGATGCAGAAGCTTCAACAGTTCCCTGGAGATTTGATTTGTTTGATGAATTTGCTGTACTCACTGGTTAAATATCAGATTGATATTAACCTTACACTGATGACTTTGTAAAAAGAAAACCTTAACATCTGAAGTCAAAGACATATTTCCCAGGTTTTTATGGGTATGCAGTATAACCTATCCCCATATATTGTCTTGTTGACATTTTCTTAAATAAGAAAGAAAGCAAAGCCATTAAAATATGATTAACTATATAGCATTCCTATTTCAGGCTGGTAGAACAAAGCTTTCTTTTTCCTAATCAATTCATATAAGACAATTTTCTCCATAAATTACAACTCTATTTATTTATGTTTCTAAATATAGGCAGCATATTGCATATAAACACTGTTCTCACTCATAAATAAATATTACATTATTCAGTGTGTGAATTCATAGTTGATAAAACTTTAAAAGTCTCAAATTTAAAAAAAAACGTACTGTCAATTCCACTAGACAAACTATCCTGATTTTTTTTTTTTTTTTTTTTGCGGGACTGGGGATTGAACTCAGGGGCATTCTACCTCCGAGCTATACCCCTAGCCCTGTTTTTTATTCTTTATTTTGAAACCAAGTCTCACTGAGTTGCGGAGTGCCTCACTAGGTAGCTGAGGCTGGCCTCGAACCCAGATCCTCCAGTCTCAGCCTCCTGAATGCTGGGATTACAACCGTGTGCCACCACCTATCCTGATAATTTTGACTCTTAATTCTAATTTGCTCTCGGTGAAATAATTGAACAAAAATTGAATGGGAAAAAAAACATTTTTGAGAATATAACTAATAAAAAAAGGAGTGCATGATGTTGGATTCCCATCAGATAGCAGTATTATTCTGTGAGATGTGAGTGGAAAGTGACATAGCACATAGATTGGGTTTTGAGTTTTAGCAAATATAGAACACCAAGAAGACACACACACACACACACACACACACACACATTTTCATTTGAACCATGGATAAGAGAAAATAGACAGTAAGTTTAAGTCAATAATTGCATATGCAAAAAGGCTATTTATTAAAGACTTTGTTGATCTGGGTATTATAAGATAAAAAAGGCAGAGGGGGAAATAGCTTCCTTCAAATTACTGAGCTTCCAGCAGAACTGTGATATTCTGTCTATGACCCCAAGGGCCTTCTCTTTACGGTGCGCTCCTGATATCATTTTTTTTTTTTTTTTTCTGTACTGGGGATTGAACCCAGGGGCATTTTACCTCCAAGCTATACCCCCACTCCTAGTTTTTATTCTTTATCTTGAAACAGGGTATCACTAAGTTGCGGAGGGCCTCAATAAGTCGCTGAGGCTGGCCACAAACTGGATCCTCCAGTCTCAGCCTCCCAAGTACTGGGATTACAAGCCTGCACCACCACGCCTAGCCTACCTTCCTGATTTCTAACTGGCTAAAGAAGTTCCTATGAGACATTGTCTATGAGTCTGGGGACACCACAGGCTGGAAGTGGAGAGATAAGACCTAGCCAAGCATCACCCATTGAGAATAGAGCATAAATGCTTCAGACCCCTCCTGCCCCAGAGGAAATCACTGTGACCTGGGCAGTCTCCACAGTTGCTCAGTTTCCCAGCAGAACAAAGGTGCAGATGCTTGTGCTGGAAACTGGCTTCCCTCCCCTGCCCAGCTCACATCTCCACTCCTCTGCCAAGTAAAGTACTTGGCCTGGGATTCTCATCTCACAGCCTGATTCTAGAAGAACCAAATGGAGGCTGCAGACTAAATAAATACCCAATAGCGAGAACCAGTGAGGTCTCTGGGTTACATCGATTTTTCAGGGATATAATCGAACAGCAAAGGTGAAATTTGGGACAATCCCTCACCTCCCCACAACCTGCAATCTGGAGATTCCCAAGTAGAGAAGAGGATGAAAAGGAGATGGAGAAGAAGAAAAGGACATAGAGGAGAGAAATTATCTTGATTCTCAACCCCTTTTTTGCTGTGTGTGTGTGTGTGTGTGTGTGTGTGTGTGTGTGTGTGTGTGTGTTTTACTGGGGATTGAATCCATAGGCATTATACCTCTGAGATACACCCTCAGCTCTGATTTATTTATTTATTTATTTATTTATTTATTTATTTATTTATTTATGTATTTTGTGTTGGAACAGTTTCGCTAGGTTGCCTTGAATTTGCCATCCTCCTATCTCAGTCTCCCAACTACTGAGATTATGGTCATGACCATCAAAGCTGGCTTCGAGTTTTCTTTATTTTCCTTTTTTCTTATCTCTTTTATAGCTTTGATGTATGGTTTTGCAGATGTGTTTTCCATCTTTAGCCATCTCCTTGTGTCCCGGTTAAACAACACATCCATAATCTCTTTCCATTTGTGTTTTTCCAGCCCTACAAATAGACTGCATGGAAAGAGGGGTATGCTTTGGTTTACATGTTTGCAAATGCGTATTGTAGTCAGATACAACTCTCTAGGGAATAAATAATTCTTTGCCAATTTCAATTTACATACTTGCCTGTTGATGCGTACAACATTTTATTATACTTATTTGATAATTTTTTTTTCTAGAAGTGTTTGTAGGATGAGTCAGGATTATATACTTTAACATGTAGAATAACTTCCACAACATATAACCCCCAGACTGATTACATTTTAATTATTCTATAATGGAGTAAGGAATGGAGTAATTAATTGAGATCTTGCCTGTCTTCTCCTCCTAGACTCTAAGGACCAAGTTAGCCAAATAAATGCTTTCTACGTTCTCTCTTGAATCCCATATGCCTTTATGCCTTTATAGTGCCAGACATATAACAAATACGGAATAAATAAGTTTTTGAATGTATAAATTAGTAAATACATAGCACCATTAGCAATATAGAATGGTTTTCAAACAACTTTGTGAGTTGGTTTGAAGCACTAATATAAATAATTCAGAATGTGCTCAATGGGATGAGATGTATTCATAAACAGAAGGCTAGAAACAATAGATTTTTACAGGTGAATAATAGAGATTACTACCTGCATTCAAAAAGAGGAGGGAGCGAGGCATGGTAGTATGTGCCTATGTTCCAGTACTTGGGAGGCTAAGACAGGAAGATCACGTTCAAGGACAGCCTCAGCAACGTGGTGAGATCTTGTTTCAACAAAAAAAGGGATGAGGGTATATCTCAGAGACAAAATGCCTCTGGGTTTAATCCACAGGACCAAAAAAAAAAAATAGAGGAGGTTTTCTGGCCCAAAGACTGAAGGATCATTTTAGCAATTGACACCTCTAGGTAGATAGGCAAAATATTTGGATTATACACATTTCTCAATTTCAAATTCATCAAGAAATCTACCATTCTTAGTTTAGTTCTCTATAACATTTCTACAGTCATTCTTTATCATAAGAAAAATGTACAAGTCATGCAAAATATATAGACTACTAAAAACAAAAATTTTATGTGTCAGTTTAAAATATAAAATAAAAATAAATACATAGATATGCTTAAGATGTTTTCTGGCCAATTTAAATTGATAATTTATCCTTTTTTCTTTTATATAATAAGCTTTATTTGAACTTTGCTCCTGAGTCTTTTCATGAGGGAAGTTGTCTTCTTTAAACTCTATTTAAATCTTTGTAGCTGAATTCCAATCCCAGAGCTGTATAAATTCAGTCTTGGAAAGCCCCAGAGTCAGGGTCAGCCAGATTCTTTTATATTTATTTTAACCTCAGCAGGGTATAAATATCACAACCAAACATCAACTATTTTAGTTTGAGGCTATTGGAAAACATAGGAAGAATTAGAACATGGCTGTGTGGGCATGATTTGTTGTGGCTTTAAACTGGTTCTCTCCCTGAATTAGCATCCACCCATTTTGTAGAAAAATTATTAAAATGCTAAGATAAATAGTGCCATGCCACATGCTCTGCCCCTTCCCAGGTATCTCCTCCACATACACAGCTAAAATATGTCCATCACCCCACCTGGCACCCCATCCACCCCACTGCAGTTTGAAATTGAGGAATGTGTGTGGTTCAAATAGTTCCCACCTATCCTCGATGCATTCCATCAGAGCAATGACAGCCTTGCCAGTGTATTGTCTACTAGAAGAGCTTTGCTCAAAAGCGAGCCCAGTTATTCATCAAAGCAATCAGATTTAATCTTGAGGAGTTCAAGTAGTATCCAAGCAAAGCATCATTTACCTGGCTCTAGGATCACTAGACAACAGGGGAGCTTCTGCTGATTATACTTTAGTAATATTTTTTTCTTACTTTCTACATGCATATACATGCACCTTGCCTTCTCTCTACATCAAGGGATGTAGGATATTTTCTAGCACTTCTTAACACAGCATAACAGAATTTCTAGACAGACGCCAGGTTCCTCTTCAGTCAAGAGCTGCTTGCCTTTGAGGCTGCTCGGTGACATTTGTGCCCCCTGTCCTGCCTGGCAGTGATCTGAGATAGAGCAGAGTCCCATGGCACTTCTGCAGGAGCACAAAGACCCTAGATTCAGGAAGGTTTGTCCCCTCACCTCCCTGACTTTTAGGACCTAAATACTGTAAGTAGGTTTTCAAAGCTGTAAAGCATTAAACAGAGGATGCAGTGACGGGTTGTTGGAAACAGGATTGGAAGATGCAGAGCTGAGAGCAGAAGCAGTCATAGAAGGAAAGGAAAGCAGGTTCACTCCTGGGTCTGGCGAAGAATTGAGGAATGGTACAACTTGAGATTTATCTTGTTTCTGAATCAAGATCTGGATGAAACCTACTTTCGTGCTTCCATAAAAAACCTGTTACAGGGTCAGAACCCTAGTTTCCTTAATCCATATATATGCCCAAATAAGTTCCCCAGTAACTGAGATAACTTTAATGAATTTATATCTCTTACCATCGTGAGTGTAAAGGACCCTCTAGTTGCCGGTTATTGGATACCCAAACTAGTCCAGGTTCTTCTAGGATGCGTAGATTAAATCAAATATATTAACTTAATCCATGCACTAATAAATATTAACTTATTCAATCTTTAGGACTACAGTGCCAGATATGAGTTACTTTCTCTGACTCATGGTTATTTATATAGATAACACACAGTGGAGCCAGCATTCAAAACCAGGGGGTTATAGTATTCCAAAGACAAGCTAAACTCACCAGTGAGAGCCAATTACTATCATTTTTAAAATGTGTTGTTTTCATTTCCAATTACTTGTGTTCTTTTTTATTCACCCATCCCAGGGAAGAAAAATCGAAAGCACATTTACTGTCTGTCATCTGGAGCCTAAAATGCTTATTAACACGGGGAAACACGATGGGATATTTTCTAGCACTTCTTAACACAGCATAACAGAATTTCTAGACAGACGCCAGGTTCCTCTTCAGTCAAGAGCTGCTTGCTTTTGAGGTTGCTCAGTGACATTCGTGCCCTGTGTGTCCTGCCTGGCAGTGATCTGAGGTAGAGCAGAGTCCCATGACTTCTGCAGGAGCACAAAGACCCTGGATCCAGGAAGGTTTGTCCCCTCACCTCCCTGACTTTTAGGACCTAGAATGCCGTTCGTTCTCATTAGACTCAATCCTTTGATTTGAAGAAGGTGCCGGTTCTAATACCCTGAAATCAATCTGAATTTCTATTAGGTCAAAATTCAACAGGATGTTTTATATACTTTGAAAGAGGCTCATTTCATCTCTCATTTTCAATGGAGGTCTTCATTTGGAAAAAAATACCTTTTATCCTTTTGTGACATTTACTCATGTTTATTTCTCTATTTCTTTATTTTTGTTGAATACCTAAGAGGTGCCTTTGGCTTGGAGTTTAGTAAGCCACATCCAAAATATTCATATTTAACCTTTACTTGCTGAATTAAATAACACTTTATTTCCTTTGTGAGAGGGAGAAAAGGTGGCACCAATAATTTTCAAAAGCAGTGTCTTTTAAAAAAAATGTATTCAAGAATAAGAGCTGCAACCAAACTAATTTACATTTTGAGTGTATCTGTTCCATTTCTTTTTTATTTTCAAAATGAGATTTTTTTCTATTATAAACAAAAACCTTTATAGGTTAAAATATATATATATATATAGAAGAGAAATTTACTACCAAAAGATAGATACATTATGTAGCAGTAGCATTTAGGGGGACTAAAGTTTCCAAGGTGGGGATTGTATAAAAAAATAGAAGGTGATAGCATTTGTTCTTCTCCGTCCACAGAACTCATGGACACATTTTGGTGGGTTTTCGCATGTTACCTTGGCCATAACCCTGATTCTCCAGGTGTCTCTGAGAGGCGGTGTTTGACTGGGCAGCTATTATTTGAACACCTGCCTGGCATGCACAGTTACAAGGCCAGGCTTCAGAAGCCCCTACACGGAGTCTCCACCCCAGTGCCCATGTCTGTCCTTTGCGGAAATTTTATGTTTTTTAAGAATTGGACCCTTAAGGAAGATTTTCTTTGAGCAAACAGTTAACATCTTAAGAAGACAAATAAATTTGTATGCCACTGGATTATACATTAGTTACTCTTTTCTAACATCCTTGCTCTTATAACCAAGGTTGATTTTTTTTTGGCTTTCATAGCCTGCCTTTTTATTGGATGGGAAAAATGTAATAGTGTGACTATTCAGTGAATTTGTCTTATTCAGTACACTCATTATTTACTGCTCCAATTTGCTAGCCCTTTTGTTTTGTTTTGTTTTCCTTTTATTAAAAATGAAGTCCTCCATGAGGTGACAGGGTGGGATATATAAATTTTATATGAATATTAATCTTTTTTAAATCATGAAATGGTTCAGTGATCTAATCGAGAGTTTTATTGTACTGATGCATGTGTGATTTGAAAGATAATTACATAAGATTAAACTCCTCTGCTCAGCCAATCAGAGAAGAGATCACATTCATTTTTACAACCCATAATAAACTTTGTGAATGAGAAAGTGTGCTATTAATCTCAAGTACAATGACAGAAATAAAATATTATGAATAAAATTTTTCTTTGTGCTTCATGGGCAAAAAATATGGTCTCTATTTACAAGAATCATTAAAATGCTGTATGCATTATTTATAGAACAGAATGTCATAAAAAATGGCAGGAAAATGATAAAACAATAAGGAAATTGCATAAGAGATGAAATGTGAATCACATATAAGAGAAGAAATCTTGGTAATATTTCTATAAGAAAAAAAATCTATAATACACTGAGTAGATTTGGATTTTTAAAAGATTACTGGTCCCATAGTGATGCATGGAAAACCTGTTTTGTAGAAATAAAAATATAGTGAAAATAAAATATGATCCAGTATTTCCATAGAGTGTATTATTTGTCAAAGAGGTTTTCTAAGTTCTTGTTATATATACATTTATTTAACCTTTATTGTAACTCTACTATTTGTAGTATTATCATCTACATGTAACAGAGGAAATAAAGGTCCCAGTGAGATTTAGGAATTTGCTTAAGTTGCACAGCTATAAAAGTTGGGGTGTTGGGGTTTATCTAGGCCATTTATGTTACTATAAAACCTTTAACTATTACTCCAAATTCCATTTCTCATTTGATCAGAGACATTCATAATTATCTCCTGGATTTCTCCAACTAGAACACTGTACACACTGAACTTGACTTCTCCAGATGAATCCTGTACAATTCCTACTCTTTCCACTCAGATAAACACCAAGGAGGAGAACAGCCCTGGGAACATTCTCTTCTGGTGCAAAGATGAAATATATGAATTGTGGCAAATGTAATAATAATAATAATAATAATAATAATAATAATAATAATAATAATGCCAAATAAATTCAGTTTGGTTTTTACTGTACCCATGTCCACGAAACTCTAAATCATATTAGTGTTAAAATATACCTGTCTTCTGAGGACAGATGCCACACAGTCACCCTCCCCTGCACCTACACCAGTGCTCACCTATAAGGTATGCTCAGCCTTCACTTGAAAGTTAATTCCTTCAACATGGGTGCCATGTCATTCAGCCAAAACTCTAAGAATTCTCACAAGTGCCTCCTCCTCCTTCTTTGGATCATTCCTGACCATCCAACAATCAAAACTTTTTGTTGGTTTGATCCTTTTGTTATTTCTAGTACCCCCTAATCCCTGCCCTCTGCTGGTTATTTTTTTTTTTTATTGAAACTTGATTTAGGAACTCATCAACATGCTTTAAAATAATTTGAAATCAATTTCTCATTACCAGAAAAGAAATATTTATTAACTGGATCTTCTAAATTAGAAAAGTACAAGAAAGAAAATATAGATCACTTACAGTATCAATAACTAGAATCAATCAATGAAGCTTTTTTGTACAGTGTCATATAGTTTCTTTTTTCTCTTTTTGCTTCTCTATTCTCTTTATGTCTCCCAACCCAATTTTACATGCTTATAAGTATCATTTATAAAAAGGGCTCATGCTATGGTTTTGTTGGGTACATTTTTCACCCATTTAGCTTAAATAACTAACAAGATAATTCAATGGGTATAACTATTTTTATTAAAAAAAAAAATAACATTTCCTAGTTATATGCAGTGACATATGCCTATAATCCCAGTAATTGAGAGACTGAGATAGGAGTATTGCATGTTTAAAGCCAGCCTCAGCAACTAACAAGACGCTCAGCAACTTAGCAAGACTCTATTTCAAAATTAAAAAATAAAACTGAGTAAGGGTGTAGTTAAGAAGTAGAATGCCCCTAGGTTCAAACCCTAGTACCAAACATACAAACAAACAAAAAGACTCCAAACCAAAAGTAACATTTCCTAAAAATAATGAAATGAATGTGTATTTATTGTAGAAAAACATGGAAAATGCAAAATTAAAAATTAATAACATTAATTCACAATCTCACCACTATTTCACTGTACCACAGCCCAAATTTTCTGTATTTCTCAGATTGATTACTCCTAACTATGTCCTCACTTGCAACCCTGTCTCAGTTAATGTTACCCTTACCTCTTACCCTACCATCTGCACCACTTCCAGGATGATCTTTGTTTTTCTACAAATGTGACATGGTAGTCCTGGACTTCCATCCTTTACCCTGTGACTTTAGTACACTGTAAGAATTACCCATGATACCTTGCTTCCTCTAAAAGCACTCCTCTCTTCACTTAGTTTTATTCTTCAACTAGGCCAGAGTAAAAGGAAGCTGTGTGTTATGTAAAGTTAGTACCCTCCAGGGGTCTGAGGCAGGATCAGATAACATGAGGTCAGGTCACCGCAGTATGGGAGAACAGAACCATGTAGACATTTCCTGTTTCAGGTTAGGATTAGTTCTTGAAAATGGACTTAGGGTAATTTATATTCTAGTGGGACTACTTATAATCTATTCCCACTCTTTTCTGAAAATTTGATATTGGACAAAATTAAGATTGGTTGCAAAGATGAGACTGGGATTATAAAGCAATGAAGAGTCAAGGAAGACTGAATTTAGGCTAATGACAAATATCTTAGTAGGATTTTGATCAGGAGGAGACTACATGAAGTCACGCTAAATAAATATTCCAGTCGCTAGCTGGCCACAGCGGCACACACCTGCAATCCCAGGTACTTGGGAGGCTGCGACAGAAGAATGGCAAGTTGGGAAGCCTGCAAGGGCAACGTAGCAGGATCCTGCCTCTAAATAAATGAATGAATGAATGAATGAATGAATGAATGAATAGGGCTGGGGATGTAGGTCAGTGGTAGAGTACTCTTGGGCTCAATCCTCATTCACATAAATACACACACACACACACACACACACACACACACACACACACACACACACACACACACACAGCCCAGCCTAAAGAGAGGATGAGATGATACGATTGAGGAGGTGGAGTGCTACTGGAGGACCACAGGTAGACAAGCCAGGATGTTACCACAGTTCTATATTGTGTGATAAGGACAGAGGAAAGGTTAGGATCTCCTAAGAGGTTAGAAAAAATGCATTCCATACATTCCCTCAGTTGTCACCAGTGTTGAAACCCCAGTATGTCTGGGGACTGCCAGTGCCTAACGTCTTCCAGCCACCTGGTGGTAGGCATGCAGGAGGGTTTTCCCCAGTTACAGTGGCTTACATACTCAGCGTTCTTTGCTGTCAAGTCCCATGAGGAGTCTCCAGTATCTATGTTTTCTAAGATTTTCACTGAAACGTGGTTCACAAATTGGAATCAAATTGAATGTCCTCTGGATTGGAGTCATTTGACAGGACATCTGCCACTTTAAAGAATATATAGAAGTAAAATGATTTTGTCTATTGTTTTAAAAAAATTCTTATTGGATGCTATATATTTTTAGTATTTTTCCCTAAGTACCTTTTGAATGAAGGTAAGATATTTTTTGCCATTATTTAATGTAGTTTCTTAGATGAATTTGCTTTCAAAAGCTACTACTCAAGGATGCTTTGAGTAATGTATTTTTTACCTAAGTTTGTTTTGTTTATTTTATTGTTGCTTTTGTTTAAAAACATGACATAACCTTTAAATAACATTTCTGAATATCTCAAGTAATTGTCAGCTTTCAAAATGCTTTTGCACCTCAAAATTTTCTTATATGTTGTACTTATTTTTTTCTAAGCATTATAGTAAAAAAAAAAAAAAAACAGTAATAATATCCTACTTTTCCCTTTTCCATCCAGAATTTCAGTGATCAGTCACTAATATAAGGTACCATCATGGAAAGGCAGATTTATGCTATTTTACACAGTCCTAGTCAATTTAAAGCCATACTTGGTAAATCCTTTTACATCTGAGATAAGAAAACAACTCCATGAAGATCAAAATAAAATATACATGAATTATCCAATTCTTAAAGAAAAAAAATCCCTTGATCTAAATAGTTACATGTTACAACTTAACAAAATGAGACTTTGGATGATCATGTAATATCTTTATGTATTAAATAAAACTGTTAGCAAAAAAATCTCTCTTTTTTTTTTTTTTTATTTGGTACTGAGAATTGAATCCAGAGGCATTCTACCTCCAGGCTACCCTCCCATCGCTATGCTATTTTTTATTTGGAAACAAGAGTCTCATAGGGTTGCTGAGGGCCTTACTAAGTTGCCAAGCATGGTTTTGAATCTGTGATCCTCCTGTCTCAGCCTCCCAATTACTGAGATTATAAACCTATGCCACCATACTTGGCTAGCAAGAACTCAAGAATAACCAGCAGTGCGTGTGTTGTACTTCTGCTACAAAACTCATTTGGTTTCCTAATCAGTATACATTTCCCCACACACCCTTTAGTATGTAATAAATAGAGATGGAGGAACTTTTCTCAAAGTCCGACCTTGTGGTAATCACAATATTGAGTATATTTATTGACATCTGCATTTTCATTCAGGTGAAAGTTCTGATTATACTTTTTTTTTTTATTAAAGTGAGGACCCCCAAATAAAGTGAAGCATAAAATTCTATGGGTCTCAAACCAGATATCCAGAAGGACCATTTGTGCCAAAGTATATTATTTTCTGGCTATTGATACTAAAGG
This sequence comes from Graphiurus murinus, assembly GCA_004027655.1. NCBI lineage: Eukaryota > Metazoa > Chordata > Mammalia > Rodentia > Gliridae > Graphiurus > Graphiurus murinus. The sequence continues at coordinate 14,868 of PVLC010002646.1, read as the reverse complement.
AAAGAAAATGCCTTTTAAATGCTTAGCAGATGTTCAGCGGTTTTAACATCATCATTACCCACAAACTATACTAAATTATGTAAATTAGTCCTTGAGTTTAAGATGTATATACTTGTTATACTTTGTACTATTTCTATCTTTTTGGTAATAAGCTCTTAAGTACAAGGGCTAGGCTTGTTTTTATTAATAAGAATTCTTTAGTATGATAGCTATTTTATCTATTTCCTTTGCATATCTTTAATCGACCCATTGTAAGAATTGCAAAAAAAGGGGGAAAGTACAAATGGCTCACAGACATATTCACTCTATATTTCTACTACACCTGTTAAGAAGATATTCTTAACTTCCATATCTGTTTCAAGCTAAGAGTGCCAAAGTCAGCTTCGTCTAGATCCCAGCCTTACATAAGGAATTATCCTTAGAGCTTCAGTAAGAAAATCTAACTTCTCATTCTTAATTTAAGCTTAAAAATTTGGTAATATATGTAGAAATCAAAAATCAATACTTGGAAGCCTAAATTCTCTCTCTACTTCTGGCATTCTGTAAGAAGCCCCATTCCTTACTTTCTTCTGTTCTCCTTTCTTCGATAAACAGTTATTGAAACACATGTATGTTCCTTGTACCACACTAGGAAATAAAAATTTAATTTCTAAATCTTTGAAATGAATTGGGGAAAACACTTGCACATCTAGAAATGTAGTTCTTCAATATGTCAAGAAATAATATGGTCCTGGTTAGACATTAAGTGTTCTGAATTCTAATGAAATATACTATATTATGCTTAATATGCTCTCACATTAAATTTTATTTTATTTCAGTAACTCAGTAATCTGCTCTGCAATGAGTAGTTTCAAATAACTGACACTTTGTTATTGTATGTATGGTTTTACCTGGGCAATGTTGGGTCTTTTATCTGATTGGTAATAAAAGTAGGGACCAGAAATACAGTCACAAAGAAAGCATTTAATTATATGAAGTTTTGTCTGGATAACCTTGACAATTCATATAGATGCAGACTGGGGTCTATGAGATTATTAATAATTCTAATATCCTCCAGAGTCATGAATAAAATGAGCATCTAAGACTTAGAACAATTATACCTTTCTGATCGCAGCATGAATTGATTCAGTTATCGAATTATGGGTGAACATTATTAGGGAGGATACAATGGGAGGAAATGATGAGGATTTGGGAAAGGAAAAGTCCAAAAGATGACAGCACTCCAAAGTGTTCAAGGTTGTGGGAAGGAAGGTTGGAGTTTCTGTGGAGAAAAAAAATCTTAATGAACTGCACAGGCATGGTCCAAAGAGAATGTCTAATCAAAGTCAAACTCAGACATGAACTTTTGACTCGGTGTGTGTTGTTCTGTGAACCTAAATATTGGAAAATATAGAAAAGCCAGGAAGAAGATACAGAGAAAACAAGGAGCAAACTTCTATCTCTTGTTCCCTCTTAAGTTTTAAACCATTTCTACTATGGTTTTCCATTATGGCAAATCTGTTAGCTTCCAATAATCTCAAATCCCAGGCAAAATCTCCTTAGATGCATATAGCTATGGTTTTCAAAAATGTCTAAGAATATTTTTGTTTCTAAGTAATAGAACTATGTTTACTAACAGATATAATTACATATTATGTCATGTAATTGATACTTTTATTAACTACATTAATTATGTAAGAATTAACCAGAATATTGATTCAAGTGTGCAAACATATTACATAGTGTCTAAAATGAATTATTAAGCTTTACTATGCATTTATCAACTTTATATATCAAGCACAATAAATACTAGTTTCTTTATATATGCAATACAATTGTATCCTCTTTACACCAAAAAAATATTAAGCTTTGAGTAGTTGAGGTAGCACTGGGGCTGAGACTTGAAATCCAAATCCAAATCTGTTCCCTTCCTGCTACTATTCTATCTCGAATAATAATAATGTAGGTCACAAGTAAAAAAAAAAAATCAATATAATTTTTCATAAATTGATGCAGAAACTATCTAGACATGTCACTAGATGCTAATATGTTTTAACAATGCATCTCTAATCTTTTAACATTTTCAACAATGACAAATCTCTTACACCTTTTGATACCAGAGTCACAAAGAAAATTTAATTCTGTGAAACTCTGTCTTGATAAAGTTGTCAATTCTTACAGAAGTATCCGTTATATAAATGACAATCAAGATATCACTTGAAGTGGCAAAAGTCTAAATTGCAAGATGTATTGGTGTTGGCTCGCTGACAGTCATCCTTGGGGACCTGGAGGCCTGGGGTGTCCTCTCCGCTCGGCCACTAATGAGGTATCCTCACCTTGAGCAAATCACTCTGTCTCTCTTGGGGTTTGGTTTCTTGGTCTGTAAAATGAGGAGGCTGTACTAGATGTTCTCTAAGGTTTTCGCTATCTCTAAAACTCTACGAGCCATAAGCTGCAGAGAGTACCGGTCTCGTCATTATAATTTCTATTGTAAGAAATAACATCAGTCTCCTAGGCTGGTGATATCAGCCAGGATTCAAAATGACATTCGGAAATGCCAAACCATCAACAGTGACATTACTGGTCGTGGTGTGTTATTAGTCACAGTGTGTTGAAACATTGTTTGAAATATCCTTTTAGTATTCCAGGAGTAAAAATAAATAAATAATTGAATAAATAAATAAATGTGCCATAAATTATGCAAAGTTATGTCTCCAGACTCATTTTGTTTACCTAAGCATTTGTTTTGTTTTGTTTTGTTTTGTGGGGATTGAACCCAGGGGCATTGTATCTCTGAGCTACACCCTCAGGCCTATTTTTTATTCTTTATTTTGAAATAGGGTCTCACTAAGTTGCAGAGGTCCTCACTAAGTAGCTGAGGCTGATCTTGAGCCTGCTATCCTCCTGTCTCAGCCTCCCAAGTTCTGGGATTACAAGTGTGTGCTGTGTGCCACTGCGCCCAGCACCTGAGCATTTAATATGGCCAGTCCTAAGAAAAGTAATGAAGTGTCTTCTTTCCAGTCCTTAGCCTCCTCCTTTCCTGGGCCCCAAAGGTGCAATGTTGTGTCTATTTATACTCTCTCCCATTCTTATAATGATGGAAAACTGACAATCATTACCCATTTGCATTTACTTACTAATTGCTTTTTAGAGAAATGGGAACTTAATTACAACGAAGCGTTACCCCAACCCATGCATCTCCATTTAATGCTTCTTTTCACAAATGGTACCACAGAAATTGCTTTACTTTATTAGTAGTGACTTTCATAGGAAAATTCCAGAGGACATTCATGGGCAGAGCTGGAGATCTGGACAATTCATTCCTTTACATCTTCACATCCTAAGAAGGGCAGAGGCGAGGCTGGCCTGAAAGAGTGCTCCAAGTCTACACAGCTTCTCATTTCCCATCACTTATGCCCTGTCCTCTGTAGATATCTGATTTAGTCTCCCAATGTGTGTTTAATATGTCACCCACTAGGTGCACGATTATTTAAATTGAAAAAAAAATTACGTTGTCAGTTCTTAATTGCCAAAGTCACATTTTAAGTGCTAGAACACATTCTCTAAAAGTAGAAGACTTGGGAGGCAAAAAGCAGGAAGTGACAAGCTGTTTCCACTTGATCCCATGACAAAAAGGGAGTTGGGGGGACAGGATACTTGGAGGAGATATACCTCAGTCATTCTCCATAAATTCAAAGCATTCACCTTAGATGGCACCACCAGATTTGTTTAAACAAGTACATCTATGCACACAAGGAACTAAATTTTAAACCACCCCCAAAGTTCCCTTGGACACCTTCCAGTCAACCTCGACCCTCCACCCCACCCCAGAGGTAATCACTACAATGACCTTTTCTAACAAAGATTAATTTTTCTCCATTTCCTTTTTTAGAAAGTCACATATGGTTTCCTAAGTCAATAGATCAAAGTGCTTCGAAGCATAATTTCTTCTAGAGGAGCTTGAGTTGGATTCTCAGCTCTTTCCTGATAGACTCATTTAATTTCCCTGGGCCTCAGTTGATTTCCTAAATAAATGAAGATAACAACAGCAACGACTTCACAGGACTGTCATGAAGAGTAAGTGGGGCAATGAATATAAAGTATGGAGTCATGAGGCAATGGGATGCTTAAAACAGGACATAAACCCAGCAAATGCTTGCTTTTATTTTGATATAATTACAGAAGTGTCAAGGTTCTTATTGGATAACTAACCTTTAAACTCCCTCCTACCCATTAGATCAGAAGATTTATTTGGATTCTTCTCTGATCCAATGTGAAGAGGAACAACGGGTCAAGTTTACCCATATTTTTCCAAAAAAGACCAGGGGGCATGGAAAGAAAGTTAAAAATGAGAGTCCCTAAAAAGCAAGTTAAAAGAGAGCACTGATGATCATCCCAGTTCTTTTGATAAAATGTGTGAGCAACGTAAAAACTGGTGGAGCGCATAACCCAGTTTTATGAGCCTTAGAAGAACTTCGTAGCAGCCGCTCCCCAAGTTTTATTCTGCCGGTTTTATGCATGGCTCATCACAGCCCAGATTTTCAATGAAACAGTTGACAATATAAACCAACCTCCTATAAAACAACTCTAGTACAAATCCCATTTTTACATAATGCAATTTAATAGAACTGCTACTTTATGACAGTCCCTGGGTAGCTGGTAATTTCATGTGTTTACTCCAGAGTGGGAGGCAATTCCTTGGTTTGTACTTTGCTTTGGGCAAAAGGAAAACATTTTCCAGGGACTCAATAAGCATGGGGACCTGAGAGAGAGGAACAGAGGGAGAGTGGGTGTCTGGGGTCAGAGCCAGGCTGGGCTGTGAGGTTAGACTGGGTCTAGCCCTGTGGGATGAACAGATGAGCCACACTGCACTGCAGTTGCTTCTGAAACTCTGGCTTTAGGGCATTCAAGAGACAAGGATCAGAGTGACTGGAGGCAGGTCTTTAAAGTAACTAGCTATGATATAAAAATGGTTGTCAAGTTGGGCCCGGTGGCACATGTCTATAATCCCAGGACTTGGGAGGTTGAAACAGGAGGATTGCATGTTCAAGAACAGCCTCAGCAACATAGCGAGACCCTCAGGAACTTAGCAAGACTGTGTTTCAAAGCAAAAAGGGGGGTCGGAAGGTAACTCAGAGGTAGAATGCTCCAGGGTTCAATCTCTGGTACAATAAATTTATAAGTTAATTAATTAATTAATTAATTCTATCAAAATATAAAAATACTTAAAAGAAACCCTCTCTAGTTACTAGTACAAAATAAGAAATGATACAATATAATACAATATATACGATACATAATATAATATATAATATACATATAACATATATATGAAGGGAGAGACATGTGTATATATGTATAAGCATGGGTTTATGTTATATATATGTGTATGTCTATATGCGTATACGCATATGTATACATGTGTGTATGCGCACACACACACACACACATATACCAGAAGAATTGCCAACAATAGACATTATAGAGACAGATGCTGGTCATTTTCCACTCATATTATCCCTAACCATGGCCACTTTATCCACCACTGCTTAATTTCTGAAAGGCAGACACACCTGTGCTCCTCCTTAGAGCCCTCTCTCGCCACTGATGATCACTTTGCTATCTGCATGGCAGCCTGGATGAGCCAGGGAATTATCCTTGTAAGGGCAGTCTTTGTACATAACACTGCACACTAATGTGAGTGGGTATAGAGATGCCCCAGCTGCCCGCTGGTTGGGATCACTCCCAGGTACCTGATTCCAGCTGCTCACCGGTCCCCAGTGGGACTGAGCTTGTTTCCCAGGGGACCTACTGCTTTGACAAGGCAGCCTCCCTGCCTGTCTTCCCGGTCTTGCTGCCCTGGATTCCCATAAACTACTGAATCTTCATCTAGTGATCTGCTTTTTGGAGAATGAAAATTAAAACAATCCTTACTCAAACAGTAAAAAAGCAATATCCTGTATCAAAGCAAATGTGATATTAGTTGAAAGCAGGAAAATTTTGAGATTAACTCTCTTACAGACTTTTCTGGCCTTCTTCCTTTGTATTAAGTAAGTCCAAACACTTATAGAATGACTTGTATATGTAAAACATATTTCCCTAGAGAAGTAACAGGATAAAAAGCATAACTGAATAAGATACTTCATTCCATGCTGAAAATTTAACAAATTTTACAATGTTCCTACCAAACATAAGTAAACATTTTCCTTTTTTCCAAGGAGAATCCCTTTCTTGGAATGACATTGGTCCTGATCAATTACATAAAATGGCAATTTTGTCAGAAAAACTTATCTAGTGATCAAGTTCAATTGTGTAATGATTTTCAGCTTATGATGGTTTCCAGTTACCTTGAACTAACCCTGAGAACAAGGATGGATTAATTTCATTTTTTTAAAGAACCCTAAAATAGTAGAATGTACATGCAGCTCAATATGTGGTTCTTATAGGAAGTGATGTTTACTTTTTGTGGAATAATGATTTCTTCTTTTGTTAAGATAATAACTTTAAGACAAATGGCATTTTTGAATGCAAAAAAAAATCTGTAAAAGTTTTGTTTCCAGTTAACAGTTTGATTGAGAGACAGGCATTATTTTACATCAGTTTCAACTCACTGCCAAAATTTAAGCATTTATTTCAAGTTTACAAGCCAGAAGATTCTATGCATTTATGGCTAGAAATTTGCTCTCTCTATAGACATAATATTTATGCTTCTGTGACATGCATCATTTGACTTGATGTCTGCTTAACTGAAATGTGATGGGTTGACATTATCAAACTGAGCAGATTTTCTGTAACCTTAAACTGAATGTTCGTGTGTGTGTGTGTGTGTGTGTGTGTGTGTGTGTGTGTATGTGCGTAGAGAAGAAGTGGTAAATGAGAGGTTCAGAAAAGAAACAGATGTTGTCACATGGGGTTCATACAATATTGTCATTAAATACCATTTGAACAAAGAGAATATATCAATTAGAAGAAAATAATTACTTATAAGAAATTTTAATTACATTTTCTACTAATATTATTTTCCTGGGGTTTTGGGGTCAATGTAATACATTTCTTAAAGAAGTAACCCTGAACTTTAAAAAAAGACTTTAAAAAAATTAAGACAATTTCTGATAAATTATTATAGATTGCATAATATAAAAAGATGAATTTAATGACTAATTATGCAAGTAAGGGATAAAAAATCTCTTAAATAAAAATGTTGATTTTTACATATCACATTTCATAATGTGAATATTTTTCTGAAGGGCTAAATTATGTTTAATATTCATTGACATAATATGGCTACAGTGTCCTCAATGTGCCACGCACTATATTAGTGACTGAGGTTGGAAGACAAACAAGATCAACACAGATTTTCCCTTCTGGAACTAACGAAATCAGGCCTGTGAATGCACCCAATGCTGGGTGGTAAGTACAATGATGAGTATTTCTATTGAGTATTTAGCCTCATGAATTTCACAGAGCCATACACTGAATGGCTGTTATCGTGAAGTTAACTTGTGTTTACGCATTGGGCTTAACACAAGTGTGACTGCACAGCATTGGGCAGAGCCTCCCAGGGTCTCACTGATCCCTAGTAGCTTCCTTAGGAAGTGTGTACAGAAGTGACCTGAGTTTTATGGAGCCTGAGTTTTATAGAATATGAGAGTCTTCCTTTAAGTAGAAACACATGCTAATATTTTGTACAGGGACATTTTAGGAAAACATGGTGATGTGAACATATTGCGTGTGCTCTTGCAAATGGAGCCCTGAAGTGTCAACAGTACCAGCCCCTCCCCCCCACCTCACTAATCCAACCCTCTGAATTCCAAGGAATAACAATGAAGACATCTAATTGGCCAGTTTAGCTGATCAAGCATTGGTTGATAGGTGCAATTAAATTCTCTTTACAAGTACAGATGAAAGATGATGAGGTATTCATTCTTATTGCTAATATTTTTCTCCAAATTAGAGACTATGCCTTATGAATCAGGATATTTGAATCCAGTACCACTAGATGACTTCAATTTATTCAACTTATACTTTATGATAAAAAATGTTCCACAGATCAGAAAAGCCCTGCTAGCCACACTCCTTAAGTTTCAGCATTATTATTTGGATGAATCAATCTATGGATTGCTCAAAATGCAATAATGTCACATTCTGGAAAGTAGCTAAAAGTGACCTGGTATTTTATTTATTTTTTAAATGTTATTACATAAAGGAACCATACAAGTGTCACTGGGTTAAGTAAAGGAAGTTTCACAATTCTATCTATTTAGTTTTCAACATTAATATTTTTGTGATATTTAACTCAGCTGCAGAGGACCAAAAGGTTGATCAATATCCAAGGCTAATGCCCAGAAAAGTACACTGAGATTTATGGCTACCGTGGAAGCATAATTTAAAATTATAAAGAAGGTTTCTTTTTAATTTTGAGGTTTCCCAACAGAGTTGGACATGTATTGGAATTTTCAGTTTTAAAAAATGATACCTTTACATGCACATAAACAACTCTGTTGAAATGAAATTAGTCTGGGGATGGCAATTCATATTTATAGAAGCAAGTACTTTAAAAATTAATCAATCATTCCTCAGTCCCTGATAAAATTCAGTGTTTTCCAAGGGCACTTCTATAATAGCCGTCCAATGGTGCAAGGTGCTACATTATTGAGAGCACTTTAATCTTTTAAACTGAATCAATGAAGAACATTGTTGAACACAAGACAGCCCAGCAGTCATAGCATCTAAGGCTCAGGTTAACCTCAGTAAGGAGACATTAGCAGGCATCAGCAAATAATCAATTTTAATCACCTGGAAGAATACAACAGACTAGACAGAACTCAACCATTCTTTACTAGAGCATTTTGTTTGTATCTATAAGGTCCCACATACTAGATTTCTTGGGGTGGTCTATGTTTACCAACTATACTGTACTCTTAGTCCATGACCATTACTTTTACATTCTCATCACCCCAGTGAAGTTGAAATCTCTTCATGATTCAAGGTCAAAATTGAGTTAAATTGGTCTATACATGGGCACAATTAAATGAGTATGTCCTTTCTTTTCTAAAAGAACATGTAATTAGTCATGAAAAGTCTTAATGTCAATACAAAACAGTTTGGTGAATTCTGGACTCTCTTTGGTCAATGTTCAACTAGATTGATGTCTTCGAGTATCTAATGCTCAGAATCAGAAAAGTCCTAAAGTATCATGGTCGTTGACCTATTAGTGGCCTTTATCAGCTTTGTGATGTTAAGGTTACACATTTAGAGATGTCATTAGATATTCTTTAGACTTTTTAAAACTTTGAGTATACAAGACTAATATATATATCATAAAGAAGAATGTTTATGGATGTTTTGATGTTGAGGACAGAATGAATTAGATTTTTCACAAGAGTCAAATGCAAAAGTATGGTCTCTAGTATCTTTGTACTGATGTTTAAAATAAAGGGAATTTTTTAAATAAAAGAGAATTAATTCAAAATTGAATTATAAAGTCTGTTGACTAATTTAAAATGATTCCAGTAAAATGTCTGTCTATATCACAGGTTTTATGAAGGAATAAATGCATTAATTAAACATAAATACATGGACAGAAATGATCCAATGAAAAGACAGATTTTTAGTGTGGTTTCTGTGTTGCCATGGTGATAAATAAGCATTCCTAGCAGCAGGTTGAGGGTTGCATAAAGAAGAAAACTTCTTGTACATGGCGTGGTTGATGAGTTCGCCTCAAGATGCCTGAAGGTTCTGTTCTCAAACATACTACCCACACCTCCTCTCCCTCACCGCGGATCAAATCTGTCAGTGTTTTGAAATACCCAAACTTTTCAACTTCTCAGTAGACATTTTTAATAAGTATTGTCAAAAAAGGCATTGCCAGATTGATGAGCATATGTACTCTGGGGTTATAATATCTGAATTTAAAAGCTGCTCTGCCTAAGCCCACTGTGTGCCATTAGGCTAGTTGACTCTGCCTTCCGAATCTGTGTTCCCAACTATGCAAGAAAGAGGACTGTCTTCCTCCTACGATCTTGTATTGTGTGATACATCACAGTCATATAGTTACACATAGGGATGATGCGAGGGAAATGTGAAAGCAATGTGTTTTAATTTTTCCCTGAAATACTCCCCTATCCCACAAGCCTTCCACCATCAAGGACCAGCCAGGAAACATAATGCCCCAGGAAGGAAAGGATCTCTGCTATCCAGAACAAAGAGGACATTGATTGGCTTTGACCATCAAAGCTGATACCCAGCAGCAAGCCAAGGTCTTGAAAGTCAGGCCTTACCCAGAGAACATGATTTTCTAAATTCCTGTAATTCAATAAAATGTATCAAATGCTAAAGTCGGCTTGATCAGATAATAGAGCCAAGAGTCAAGGAAAAAAAAATACTCTATCCCTTCTTACACTGGCTGGACTCAAGAAGGACAACAGGGATAAGGAAACTGAGTAATGAGAGGATTGTATCTTGATGTTTATTGCTTCTGCATGCTGGAGAGAGAGAAGGGGAAGTAAATTGGATAGTGGGCCATAGTTTCCTGTTTAAGGATTTGGAAGAGAAATAATCTCATAGACTGTGCCCCACCCCCACCCCAACACATACATAGCCATTAGCTAAAGTCACTGTCAAATGGGAAAAGACTGCTGAATTGCATGTGATTAGCAAGAAAGAGAGGCTAAGTGGGTCTCACTGAGAAGACTAGGACACTTTTATAAAGTGATGGCCAACAGCCCCCCCAGGTCTCAGAAATGCAGTGGGAGAGTTCAGGGCCAGGCTCTAATGGCAGAAAGTCTGGCTAGGGAGCCTGAGACAGGACTGCATGCGAATGAGAAACTGACTCTAGCTGAAAGCCAGGTCCCAGGCAACTGAGTGAGTCCACAACCTACAGTGGTGTGAGCTCTCTGGAGCCTCAGGAAGGAGCCCAGACACCAGAAGGGAAATACTCTCAATTGTAGGCCAAGGCTTCCTGGATGCGCTGAGTATGACTATAACATCATCCTGAATGACAACAGCCTCAAACCTGACCAGCAAATGCCAGTAGGAAAACCATAGAGGACCCAGGAGCCATCACACCTCCACTGTGGGCTGCCAGTGTCCACCTATGGATCAGACAAGCTGCAGTGACTTATTTGAACCCAGATAAGACACAAACATCTCTGGTCCTTCTCCCTGATCCTCCTGGTGGTGAAGCTATCTATCCTTTTGAAGCCCTCTATTAGTGAGACTATTTAGATTGACAATATGAGACTATCCAATGCTAAGAAGTCTCATATTGTCAATCTAAATCTAAATGACATACAGAAAATGATTTTCCATGCAATGGTAAGTTTATTTTGGAATAGCAGAGTGTTACATAGGCTGTATGTGCCATTGTAAACTATAGTCTTTGAGTTTGAAAACCTAATGTATATTACCTGATTGGATTCAATTTAAATATCTCCATTTTTTTATCCAGAGAAGATGGAGAAGGTTTTGCAAGAGAGATTAAATCTTCTAAAGAAAATCATAATGTTCTATTGATACAGTTTTCCCCTACTGGTTAAAAGTTATTGGTTATCAACCCAATAACTCAAATAATTCTCACAATTGCTAACTAGGGAAAAATATAGCTATCATCCCCATAACTATTTCAAGACTGACAGAATTTTGATAATTTTTAAGGTGCTTTTATTGGTGCATTATTGTCTCACATCATAATGTAAATCATGTTGACATTGACATACATGCACACAGCAAGTTTGATGATTATTAAGATACACTGGGCTAAGGGTTAGGGACCAAAGTTCACTGTTGCACCTTGACTGGGTTGTGGGTAGAGATAGAAAAAACTGCTTTGATGTTTTGTTTTGTTTTTTCATGGTCACATATCATTTGTCTCCCCTTGGATAGCTATCTCACTTCCACACAATTTTGTTCAAACATCTCAAGGATTATAAACTAGTTGACCATCTTTATGTAAAACTAATCCATCCAGATTTGTCTTCAATACAAGTACACAGTATGGGAAAGAAAACAAAGTTGAGTGTTGTTTTAAGAGAAAAGAAAGAAAAACCAAAGCATATTTTTATGTAAAGGTTTAGATATAGGCCATTTTCTTTTTTTTTTTTTTGGTCCATAAATGATGCTAGGGTCCTCACCATCAAACAATGCACAATACAAATGAGTGAGTTGATTTCACCATAAAAACTGTGTACATCCATTTCACGGAAGTTGCTTAACGCCGGAGTCAGTCATTCTGTGTTAAGTTGACATTTGTTTTAGACATATGAATACAGGTTTAAGTTAGGATGATGATAATTTTCCCCAAGCAATTTTGAAAAAGGTATAATTTTCAAGCTGAAAAAAAGTTTTCAAATATCAATTCTTTAATCATCTATTTCCTTGATGTAAATTCAATGACCATCACCAAGAAAAAATTAGTAAGTTCTCACTTTTTTGGTGAAGGTCACATTGATGTTATAAAGCAGTACTTTTAATGTTCTCTTTTTTTGCTTTATGATTTTTCCCATTTGGGTACTTCAATTTTTTCTGATCTAAATTTTAATAACCATTATGTGTAGAACTCATAGGTTGATGGATATATAGTAATTCTTATACAAATTTTAAATTAATACTACTTCTTTGCTTATCTAGGGTTTCTCCTTTTTTATCTGGAGTCCCTCTTATGCCCCATCTTCTCCCTAGAATCCTCTGTGGGTTCTCTGTTGAGGTTCTTGATAGTTTCCTTTGCTGCACAGAAGCTCTTCAGTTTAATTCAATCTCATGTATTGATCTTCCTTTGAGTTGCTTGTTCTTTTGGGGTCTTGTTGAGAAAGTTTTTACCTGTGCCTATGTGTTGAAGTGTTGGTCCTATGCCCTCTTGAAGTAGCTGTAAGGTCTCTGGCCTGACTTCCAGGTCTTTGATCCACCTTGAGTTGACTCTTGTGCAAGGTGAGAAAGTGGGGTTTATTTCCATTTTCCTGCATATGGTTAACCAGTTTTGGCAACACCATTTGTTAAAGAGTCGACTTAACTAAAGAGGATGGACGGGAAGGGGGGCACCCTAAAGCACATGATGTACTTTCACAAATATATCAAAGTCAATCACTAAACTGAATTTGAGAAGGAGGGAAGGCAAGGGAGTGGGGTGGGAATTGGGGAAGGGATTAAATGAGAAATATGTGCATATATGCCTTTATCAGCTTGTACCTAACAAAGATGTATGATTTCAATGCAACACTTATTATAAAAAATAAAAATAAATAAAAAGGCAAAGTAAAAAAATAAGTTAATATTACTTAAATAATAATCAATTATTCAAATAATAATCAAAGTCCATACTTTGATTTTATCATAGCAGAAACTTGTTGGACCAGTTTTATGATTAGTGCAATAAAGAAATATTTTAAATTTAGAGAAAAAACAAGAATTTATAAATTATTTATTAAAAACTAGTAGTACTAATTATTAGTAAATGTTTAAGACTATAGAATTGCTACTAATTGAAGAATTTTCAAAGATTTATGCATATATATAATAAGAAATTGTATTTATGTAATAGTGTTAAGCCGTGAATATGAAATTAAAATTCTAGATAACTTTCAAGTTTATTAGTAAAGTATATTAAATGTCTAGTCATAGAAGGACTATGAACAACAATAATTTGTGTATATACACATACACGTATATGGTTGTGCTTGTGTATATGTGTAAAGATATAGATATATATTTTCTAGTTTGAGGATCTTGTTGAAATCATGTCACAGTCATACTATAAAAATATGGACTCAAATATATTGATTTTGATAAGAAACAGTATTTAAAAGTAAAATAATATCACTTTTCAAAATCAAGGTTTTTATAATTAATATATAATAGTTTCTTAATAATAGTTATTATAGTTTCTTAATAATAGTTATAATAGTTTCCAGATAGATATAGATACACTCCAAATTATAGCTGAAAACCAGAGACTCTGGTGATTTAAAATTTGTTATCAATTATTACTGCGAACTACGTGAAACACATGGTCATTAGGAACTCATTTTCTAAAGTAAAATGAGGTGGTTTGGTTAAACACACGTTTTTGAAGCCCCTATTAGAATGATATGAACTATCTGGCTTACTAAGTAAATGTGGGTGGAAGATTTAGTATTGATCAAAGGTTCAGAAGACGCTAAAAGCAGCAGACAACTGGCCAATTTGAGATAACTGAGAATCTGGTGCTTCTGCATTTAAGAATGACTTATGCAACAGGCATGAAACACTCAGGCCAGGTCTGTAACCTGCCTAGGTAATGGGCTAATTGGTTTGATAGGGTAGTTGATGAATCCGGACAGGATGATAAAAGAGGGCAGAAGTCCAGAGAGAGCCAAGGTGAAGGATTTGTCCTGTGAGTCCCAGTGAGAGACCAGAAGAATCCCATGGACATGGGGCAGCCCAGGTAGAGCCTTGAAGATTTATGGGCAAGGCAGCATGCACATCTCTCAAACCAGTTCCCACTGTGACTTCTCAAGAAACAAGGAAGACGAAATTTTCTACTCCTATTGTGCTGCTAGCTTTGCACTTTGCTAATAGTTCATTTCTAGGCATTTAAATAGTGATAATGGCCGGGCATGGTGGCGCACACTTGTAGTGCCAGTACTTGGGAGGCTGAGAAGGAGGGTCCAGATTTGTGGCCAGCCTCAGCTACTTAGTGAGGCCCTCTGCAACTTAGTGAGACCCTGTGTCAAAATAAAGAATAAAGCCGGGCGTGGTGGCGCACGCTTGTAATCCCAGCATTCGGGAGGCTGAGACCGGAGGATCCGGGTTCGCGGCCAGCCTCAGCTACCTAGTGAGGCACTCCGCAACTTAGTGAGACCCGGTTTCAAAATAAAGAATAAAAAATGGGGCTGGAGGTGTAGCTCGGAGGTAGAA